>CAUYLG010015268.1:0-54738 GCA_963573385.1 Cacajao melanocephalus
ACCACAGGCAAGGACTTCATGACTGAAGCACCAAAAACAACAGCAGCAAAAGCCAAAATAGACAAATGTGATCTAATTAAACTTAAGAGCTTCTGCACAGCAAAAGAAACAGTCATTAGAGTGAACCAGCAACCAATAGAATGGGAAAAAATTTTTGCAATCTACCCATCTGACAAAGGGCTAAAATCCAGAATCTACAAAGAACTAAACCAGATTTACAAGAAAAAAACAAAGCCATTCAAAAGTGGGCAAAGGATATGAACAGACACTTTTCAAAAGAAGACATATATGAGGCCAACAAACATATGAAAAACTGCTCATCATCATTGGTCATTAGAGAAATGCAAATCAAAACCACATTGAGGATACCATCTCATGCTGGTTAGAACGGCGATCATTAAAAAATCTGGAAACAGCAGATGCTGGAGAGGATGTGGAGAAGAAGGAACACTTTTACACTGTTGGTGGGAGTATAAATTAGTTCAACCATTATGGAAGACAGTGTGGTGATTCCTTAAGGATCTAGAAATAGAAATTCCATTTGACCCAGGAATCCCATTACTGGGTATATACCCAAAGGATTATAAATTGCTCTATTGTAAAGACACATTCACACGTATGTTCATTGCAGCGCTGTTTACGATAGCAAAGACCTGGAACCAACCCAAATGCCCATCAATGATAGACTGGACAAAGAAAATGTGGCACATATATGCCATGGAATCCTATGCAGCCATAAAAAATGATGAGTTTGTGTCCTTTGTAGAGACATGGATGAATCTAGAAACCATCATTCTTAGCAAACTGACACAAGAACAGAAAACCAAACACTGCATGTTTTCTCTCATAGGCGGGTGACGAACAATGAGAACACTTGGGCACAGGGAAGAGAACAGCATTCACTGGGCTAGGTGTAGGGGTGGAGTGGGGGAAGCAGGGGGTGGGAAGGGAGGGATAACACTGGGAGAAATGCCTGATGTAGGCGATTGAGGGTGGGGTGGGGGGATGGAGACAGCAAACCACCATGGCGTGTATGTATCTATGCAGCAGTCCTGTAGGATGCAGGATGTGCACATGTACACCAGAGCCCAAAATACAATTTAAAAAAAATCAGCTCACCAAAGACAGACTAGAAAAAGAAAAACGTATCTTATTTATTAATGTGTATATACAGAATATTGCAGAGTGACTGCCTAACCCCCTAGTGGGTCATAGACGCTTATATACTATCTTGAAGTTACAGAAAGAATGGGGGCTTAGATTGGGCAAAATAGGTTATAGGAGGGAGAGAAGAGGAGGGTTGGCTAGCAAAAGTGATCTTGTTATACAGATGCAACCTCACAGGTAGCAGCCCTTAGAAAGAATAGATGATAGATGATTTTTTAGACCATTAAAGGTGTCAGACTCTCAGTTAATGTTTCCTAGATCTGGACAAGGGAAGGCATGACTGCAGTTAGTGTAGACTTTTCACAAATGTAAATTTCCCTCACAAAAGACAGCTTTGCAGAGCTACTTCTGTTTACTGGCTTTCTGACAACCATGTTAATTACTGTATGTTGGCCAGGTGCGGTGTGGCTCACACCTGTAATCCCAGCACTTTGGGAGGCCGAGGCAGGTGGATCCTGTGGTTAGGAGATTGAGACCATTCTGACCAACATGGTGAAACCCCATCTCTACTAAAAACACAAAAGTTAGCAGGGCATGGTGATGCGCTCCCATAGTCCTAGCTACTCGGGAGGCTGAGGGAGAGGAATCGCTTGAACCAGGAGGCGGAGGTTGCAATGAGCCGAGATTGCGTCACTGCACTCCAGCCTGGCAACAGAGTGAGACTCCATCTCAAAACAAAAAAATTACTGTATGTTAAAGAAATATATTTGGGGGTAAAATATTTTGATTTCCTGCAACCCCAAATCTGAAATCCAAAATGCTTGCTCCAGACTCTAAAACTTTTTGAATGCCAACATGATATTCAATGGAAATAATCATTGAAGATTTGGATTTTTGGATTTGAGATACTCAGCTGGTAAGTGTAATGGAAATATTACAAAATTTGAAATACTCCTAGTCTCAAGCATTTGGGACCTGATAAGGGATATTCAGCCTCTAGTTTAAATTTTAGAAACTTATTTTTTGTTTTTGTGGTCTTATGATAATTAAAAGGGAGCCAGAAGATGTTTGCACCTGTGTGTCAGGAGAAGTAATTTTAGGTATAATACCTTGAGCTGATTTCTCATATGTTTTCTTAAGATACCAAGGAAGATTCCTCTAAAAACAGTCATTATATTGGTAAAGTCCCCAACATTCCCTTTTTTCCATTTTAGGAGAAGAGGCAAAGATACTTTAGGTTCTGGGGGTGCATGTGCAGGTTTGTTATATGGGTCAATTATGTGTCCCTGAAACCTAGTGTACAAATGATCCTGTCACCTAGGTAGCGAGCATAGTACTCAACAGGTAGTCTCCCTACTTACACCCCCCTTTTACCCTCCCACCTCAAGCAGCCCCCAGTATCTGTTGCTCCTATCTTTGTATCCATGTACATTCATTCAGTGTTTAGCTCCCACTTACAAGTGAGAGCATGTGGTATTGGTTTTCTGTTCCTATGTTAGTTTGCTTAGGGTAATGGCCTCCTCTGCATCCATGTTGCTGCAAAGGACATGATTTTGTTCTTTTTTATGACTGCATAGTATTCCATGATATATATGTACCACAGTCCATCATTAATGGGCATCTTGGTTGATTGCATGTCTTGGCTGTTGGGAATAATGTTGCAGCAAACGTAAGAGTACATGTGTTTCTTTGGTAGAACAATTTATTTTCCTTTGGGGATATAACTCAGTAGTGGGATTGGTGAGTCAGATGGTAGTTCTGTTTTAAGCTGTTTGATAAATGTCCACACTGCTTTCCACAGGGGCTTAACTAAATTTACATTCCCCCCAACAGTGTATAAATAAGCATTCCCTTTGCTCCCCAACCTTGCCAACATCTGTTGTTTCTTGACTTTTTAATAAATAGCCATCCTGACTGGTGTGAGATGGTATCACACTGTGGTTTTGATTTGTATTTCTCTGATGATTAGTGATGAGCCTTTTTCATATATTTATTTGCTGCATGTATATTTTATTTTGAGAAATGTCTGTTCATCTTTTAATGGGGTTGTGTTTTGTTTGTTGAATTAGGTTGCTTATCAATTCCAGATATTAAACCTTTGTCCAGTGCATAGTTTGTGAATATTTTCTCCCATTCTGTTGATAGTTTTCTTCAGTATTGGCAAAGGCATTTATCTTCTGGAGAAATAGATTGGGAAGAAGCTAATGTGACTGATTCCTTAATAGTGTTCTTCCTTATACTATACTCTTATTAGGGTTGGTGGGTTTTCCTTGTCTTTTATTTGCTTTTGTATTTTAAGGATAGATATTTGGATGAGTTTTATATATATTTTAGAAACTCAGTTAAACCTATGTAACAGTGTATTACTGTTTTTATTTTTAGAATATATTAATAACTTATATTGGAATGGTTTTTGGTGGAGATTATATTTTCACGTGGACAAACTTCGTTGGCTTAAATATCAGGTAAGTAAAATATTTAATTAAATTGAAAACTGGGGATTGGATATTCAAATAGTGTCACAATAAGGTTAGGCTACTATATTGATGGAAAATTTATTCATTAATAAACATTTATGGAGTGCCTTCTCTGTGCTATATATTTAATGTCTCTACATAATACTTTTCAAGAAGTGGGGAGACGTCAGGCATGGTGGCTTATACCTATAATCTCAACACTTTGTGAGACTGAGGTGGACAGATTGCTTGAGCCCAGGAGTTTGAGACCAGTCTGGGCAACATTGCAAAACCCCATCTCTACAAAAAAATACCAGTATTACCTGGGCATGGTGATGCACGTCTGTAGTCCCAGCTACTTGAGAGGCTGAGATGAGAGGATCACTTAAGCCCAGGAGGCCAAGGCTGCAGTGAGCTGTGATTGCACTGCATTCCGGCCTTTTAAAAAAAAAAAAAAAGGTTGTAGGGAGGAAAAATGCTTCTATATTCCATGCAGAGTATTTGGGGAATTTTTTCTAGAAGTTGAACTCCCTTTATTTAGCCTTGAAAGCACTCTAATTATTATGCTAGTTGCCAGTGCAATGTTCTGAAGAAATATAGGGCTAAAGAAGAATAACAAACAATTGTTTGATGTGTGCCTGACCTCAGACATGTTACTACCTTTCTTTAGATCTTACATGTCTTCATCAGTGAAGAGGGGGTTACTTGTGTTGTTTGAAAGATCTTTTTCAGTTCTTGAATTTTGAATCCTATGGTTTTAAACATTGTTTACATGGCTAAAAATGATCAAATTTCTGTTTGGGCCAGACCTCTGTTCTCCAGTCAGACTTGCCTAGCTAGCAGACCACATGACGTCTCCTGCTGACATGTCTTAATCTGAACTCTTTTTATTTTCTTCAGTCTGCACTACCCATAGTCTCTATCATCTTAGTTGATGGAGACCCCATCCTTTTAGCTACTCCATTTAAAAATCTTGGTGTTATCTTTGACTTTTCTATCTCATATCTAATATCCAGTGTGTTAGCAAATTTTATGGGCTTTACCTTCAGAAACTATCCAACAGAAGATCTCTTCTCACTATCAGCATTGCTTTCATCCTCATCTAAGCTACCAGCATGCCTAGATTATTGCCCTAGTCTTACACACTTTTATGCCTGGTTTGACTCATCCACCCCCCTCTCTTGCCATCAGTTCTCAACAGAGTAGCAGTGCATTTTTTGTAAAAGGTAAGTCTGAATATATCATTCTTTTAATGCTCCCATACTCCCCATCCATGACTATTGAAGTTCCAAAGTCCTTACAAGGCCTCATTAGATCTAGCCCGTTGGCCTCTCCAACTTTGGCCACTGCTTCTCTTCTTCTCCCTTACTCTACTTCATCTCTGTAGACCTCCTTGCTGTTCCTCTAGGACATTTGGCATGCTCCCTCTTTAGGACATTTGGATTGAATATTTTCCCTGCCTGGAATATGCTGCCAAATTATTTGCATGGCTGACTCTTTCATGCCTATAAGATTTTGCTCAGATGTTACCTTCTCAAGGAAATTTACCCTGCCCAAACGAAAGCATGAAGGTGGAAATGCAGGTGTTGGATGAGGACTGGGGAGAGTGGCCAGTAGGCTCTCCAGTGTGGTTAGATTAAGAGGGATTTCACGAGGGTAACTCTGGAAAAGTAGGTTAATAACCAAGTGTGAAGTGCATCTCAAATGTCTCATAACGGGAAGAATGAGTGCCCAACTAGGAAGACATTCTGAGAGACACTAACTAATAGACTGCAGATGGTAGAGGTTGGGTCAAAACTTACTTACTTGCCGTACAATTAAGACCTAGTTGGGATGATCAAAAACAAGAAAGTCTTGTACTTTGGACTCCTTGATTTTCTGGGTGAATGGGGTATTGCAGCCGTGAGGATGAAGAGAAGCAGCAATTGCCAAAACCCCTTTCATCTTTTTTACTGTTCATTGATATCAGCCCCTGGTGTACCTTAGCATTCTGACCAAGAGTTTGACTTGTACTGCTGTTTTATCCCTGTTGGGTTGCCACTGCATGCTGCTTAACATTGTGAAATGATCTATTTTCTCATATAATTTAAGTATGTAATTTAACATAATATGCTAATATACATATAATGTAACATATATTTAACATATAACATCTATAACATAACATGTTAATACTATATATAACATATGGTCATGTAATTAAATTATGTAACGTAATTTCTACTTCAATCCTATAAGGATGGTATTATAGTCTCCATTTCACAGGTATGAGGGAACTGAAGCTCTGAGAAGCTAAGTAACTTGCCCCACATCATAGAGCTTTGTAAGTGGCAGAGTGCAAGTTAGATTCTCTTTATTCAACGCTGTGACACCTTTGTGTTTCTCTCTGTTCAGATTGGAAAGTTTTGAAAGGTAGTAGATACAGAGGCAGTACAGCTCTGCTGTATTTGGCTAGTGAGAAAGAAGATGGGAAAAGGCTTCCTAAGAGTTGCTGTATGGGGAATGAAGATGGATGTCTTTGGTCATTGTAGGAAGAATGTACCCAGAAACCTGGTTTCAATTATTTGGCAGGAATTTTGTTTGTTAGGAAATAGCAGTACAAGTCAAACTCTTGGTTCATAGCTTTTGATGTAGATTAGCTTATTTGACATATAGAAGGCAAGGTCTAATCTGGGAGGCAGAGCTACCTGCCTAGACACATGAACAAACATGTCAGTGATGAGATGTGATGGAAATAGCCTGGACTACTAGGACTCTTGTTTCCTGGCCATGAGGTTGCTATATTGAAAGCATTTGTAGTCTATATTTTTTGAATGGATATCTAACTATTGGGGGCTAATGAATATGTCCATGACTGTAAGTTTAGGAGAAGTAGACTGTGTTTGCATTGCTTTTGAAGATCAAAAGTGGATCAGAGCAGATAAAGTAGATTTAGTAGAGTCAATAGATTGGAAGCAGTTTGGCACGTTCCAATCGGATTTGCAGTATTCTAACAAGGTCCCTGTCTCAGGAACTGTAGCTTTGTCTTTTTCTTCTGGTTGTCTCCCAGCTGTGTCTGCCACAGCAGGTCTCTGTGAATTAAGAGTTGGCAGTGCCATTTTGGGAGGCCAAGGCGGGTGGATCACAAGGTCAAGAGATGGAGACCATCCTGGCCAACATGGTGAAACCCTGTCTCTACTAAAAATATAAAATTAGCTAGGCATGATGGCGTGTGCCTGTAGTCCCAGCTATTCAGGAGACTGAGGCAGGAGAATCTCTTGAACCCAGGAGGTGGTGGTTGCAGTGAGCCCAGACTGTGCCAGCCTGGCAACAGAGTGAGACTGTGTCTCAAAAAAAAAAAAAAAAAAAAAAAAAAAAGAGCTGGTAGTGGTATGGTTTGAAGACTAGAAAGACAGAAAATTGCTTGAAAATTTTTTAAAAGGTACAAACCTAGGGTTGCATAATGTTTGTACCTTATTTTTAATATGCATGTTTTAACTTTTTAAAAGAAAAATCTTGTTGACCAGTTCTAATACCAGGCGTTCTTCTTTTTAAAAATGAATATTTAGGATGATCTAATATATTAACACCAATTTGAGAGTACTAGAATATATCAGCTTTAATGTGAGTATTTATGAGGCCAGTAGATTAGTGAAAGGGTCTCTGTTTGAAGTAGTAGAAGATCCTGATTTAGAATTATTTGGTAGTGATGTATAAAAATTCAGATATAACCCTTCACCCCTTCAAATCTGGGCTTTTCTTCATTTTCCCTTTCTCTTCCCCCCAATTTCCCCCTTCCCCAAAGCTGCTAGAGAGCAACTTATAGTTCCTTTCCAAAGCATTTATTCATCACTTCATAATGCATAGTAATCTCATTGATGAATATTCCGTTCTCTTCAGGTGGTTCATGAATTGCCCTTTCTGAATATTTATATTTGATAATGATCAAGTCAGTAATAAAGATGAAATTAAAAGTATTTTATTGTTGCCTCAAGTTACAACCATGTGGCAGGAGTGTGCCCCCTCTTTCATAATGTTATGTCTCCTTGCTCTATGGTCTGAATGTTTGTATTCCTCCAAAATTTATTTGTTGAGCTCTCAACTCCCAAAGTGATGGTATTAGGAGGTAGGGCTTTGGGAAATGATTAGGTCATGGAATTGGCACCCTCATGAATGAGATTAGTGCTCTTATGTGAGAGATCCCAGAGCATGATGAGAAGGTACCGCTTATGAACCAAAAAAAGAGCACTCTCTAGACATTAAATCTGCCTTGATCTTGGACTCCCCAGCCTCTAGGACTGTGAGAAATAAATTTCTGTTGTTTATAAGCAACCATTTATGGTATTTTTATAGCAGTTTAAATGGAGTATGATGTTTATTATATAGCAGCTTACCTTTTGTCAGCAGTACATCTCCCCTCTGGTCTGTGAGTGTCAGGGCTGACAGGGAAGGGAGGGGAGAAGAGAATGAAGAGAAGATTATTTATGTAATCTCATTTAATCCATAGACAAGCTTAGATAGATAACATTATTCTTATTTGTTTAATATAGAAATGGAATCTCAGAGAGATTAATTAACTTGCCCAGGGTCATATAGCTAGTGCAGGTTGAACATCTAAAATCTAGAATGCTCCAAAATCTGGAATTTTTGAATGCTGACAGACGCTCAAAGGAAATGCTCATTGGAATATTTCAGATTTGGGATTTGGATGCTTGGCTGGTAAATATAATGCAGATATTCCAAAATTTGAAATCAGAAATACTTCTGGTTCCAAGCATTTTAGGTAAGAGATACTCAACCTATAGTATATTCAGGATTTGAACCAAGACCTAACTGTAGAGTCAGTGTTTTTTCAATACACTAACTATGCTGGAGTATAGGGTCTGGCATTATCATTAGGGCTATGCCTGGAATAAATTCTAGGACATTCTTTGTCTTCTTCTATCCTGTGCTTCCCCAGTATTCCTAACCAGTTTAAATAGGCTTAATATGAACATCAAAGGTTGTCTTAGCGAAGATTGTCTTAACAGGAAAAATAAGAAAGCATTTTTGTTTTTCAGGTTGTTCTGGGAAGGGGAAGCTACAGAAAGGCAGGATGAAAGAAAGGCGAGGCAGCCCTTCTACTTTATTTTGGGGTGGGTTTGGAGGCAAAGGGAAATTGACTGTCATGTGAATGGACATACATGTGAACCTCTAGGAGAGTCATCAAATTCCAAAAAATTTAAATGGGAAACAGCTGCTAGATGAAGGAAAAGATGAAGCTCTATGAACATTGGCATAAGAATTATCTGGTCTTACTCTTAAAGTTCATGAGGCCCCTTTCTTAGTGGGGTGATAGGGGATACTCAGTTCAGCAGTTACCTATTGTGTTGCTAAAAAGTGCCAGGCCAATTGCCAGAGACTCTGTACAGCTAAAAGAATAAGGCCATGGGAAATTAACAAGATGATAAGGACAAAATGAGGATGTATAACTCATATCCAGTGGTGCAGGGGTCATAAGGGAGGCAGCAGTTGGAGTGGAGAAAGACTGACCTGGGTTTTATTCTGGTCCCTCATTAGGATGCTTTGTGACCCTGAGCAAGGTACGTTATGACTCTGGGACTTTCCTCATCTATAAAATGGACACATTGGAGGGATATTGTACCTGCAGGAATACTGCAAAAATAGGAAATGTATATGAAATGCTTAACATGTAGATGTTAATAATTTGTTTGCTCTTAAGTGCTGTGAGGTGCAGATGAGGAAAAGGAAGAATCTGGTTAGGAAAGTTAAATTGGAAAAGGCTTTATTTTGGGTTGATTGGGGTCTCAGACAATGGCTAATATTTTGTGAGCATGTACAGTGAAGAACAAGCGCCAGTGCCTGATCCTGCTTTCTTCCTCGTGGGAACAAGAGCTTGGCATCTCTTAACCTTCTGCAGCTAGTCTGGGGCTGATGTCAAAGCCCAGAGGAGAACAGAACTAATTTCAAATAAGTAGCAAGTTCGTGAGTCAAGTGGTCAGACAACAGATGAGTGCCAAACCCAGGGCAGAAGAATTTGAGCCCAGGTCAGGCACCCAGCTGGTTGGAAACCAAGGGAGTCTTGGGTGGCAGTTTCAGTGGAAGAGCCAGGGAGGGCAGGCCAGGAGTGACTGGATCTGTGAGCTCCTCCAGCCTACTGTCCACTTAGTGAGTAGGACAGGAGGCTGTGTATCCTAGGTGAGTTTGAGGTCCCCACAGAGAATGGACTGAGTAATCAGTCACCAAAGAGTGATCCTTCCTGGTGGTAGGTGTGATGGATAAGTGAGGGGTACCAGCAACCACCTGTCATAGGCTGATGGCTCAGATGATAAGTCCCCTACTGTGAACTTGCTTTTAGTCAGAGAAAAATCAGCTCTGTGAATCTCCTAGGGTCTGCATATTTAACTTACAAATTTGGGATGGTTCCTCTTAATGCCTGTTTTTCAAAATGCAAAAATACAAGTAAAAATGTACCTGTAATGTTAGCATCCAGCTGTAACCACTGTTAATATTCTTGGTGTGTTCCTTACAGACTTTTGTCTATTCCAGTGCGTATTGATGTACATATTCATGTTCATTTAAATAAAATGGGATTAGACAATGCTTGATGTTTTATGAGATATTTTCTTTTAAAAATTTAAGATGTCTCATAAAATCTAATATGTCAATACCTGTTTTTATTTTATACCATTTTAATAGATGCATAGTATTCCATTGTATGAATTGTACAATTCCCCATTGTGAAATTTTACCCTTATCTAATTTTTTGGTGTAAGTTGTTTTTTTTTTAGCCAAGTAGAGTGTTTACCCTAAAACCCTCTCTTCCTCCATCTCTAATGGTGGTTTTCTGTTTTGCAGCATTGCTGGGAGCCTGGTGTATTCCTATATCACTTTCACTGAAGAGCAGCTGAGCAAACAGTCAGAGGCTAGTAACAAGCTGGACGTTAAGGGGAAAGGAGCAGTGTGACCAGAGGATTGCTTCATCTACATATGCCTAAGTTTTAATCAACTCAGAACACTGGCAACTCCTACACAGACACTGAGGTGTCTTGATTATGGAGGAAATACCATTCCTTTGCACTTGTACAATCTGAGGATTGATTGCTGCCTTTTAAAATTTTATGATGAGAGAAACTTATAATTGACTATTTTGAATACGTTGTTTGAATTAATTTGTATCAGACTGGAAAATGTACTGGGCTTTTTAATTTATTTTTCTTCTATGCCGATGGTGAAACATCAGTGTTTTGAAAGTATTTTATTTCATAATTTGATATCCAGGTGTCCCTGAGAGCTGCATATATAATTTTTTTCAACTGGAGCTTCATCATTCAAATTGTTGCTGCGTCTGGAGGCAGTTTAGCCTTTCCTCTGCTGGAAATGCAGACAAATATGTGAAATTTCTCTTCTTTGAATCTTATTTCTTATGATTGCATTGTCTTCATCATGTCATCATTGCATTTGCCAAAGAAAACAACTTTGGCACTATAAAAATTAGTGGGGCTTTGAAGTGTATTGCTATCTGTGTTGGCTTCCCTGCCATTCATGGGATGAGCAGAATGCATTCCTTAAAAATATGTTCTTTTTTGTTGTGTAGAAAGGGGAGAATGAAGGGTATGAGGAAGTAGGCCTTTTACTCATTTATTCATCTATTTGATCTATTGATTCAACTAAGATGTTTTAAGTATATGTGCCAGGCATTGTGCTAAATGCTGGGGATACAGAGATGTTTGTGTAGGTAGTTGAAACATCTCACTCTTGCCATAGTGACTGAGGTAAGATTGAGAATTTAGCTTTGTTAATCGATTCAAAAGATGTCACTAGGAGTAAGTTGTTGTAGTACTCAAAAGCCGCAAATCTGTAAATTGGATTAAAAGTACCTGCCTACCTGACTCCACAGCAGTATGAGTCCAAATGCAATGTGAGATGAGGTACAAGTAAAGAGCTGCGTTTTGTAAACCAGTGTGGCTCAGCATTGACTCCCTCTCTGAGTGAGAATGTCATATAGGCAAGTCTATTTTCCCATGCCTCCTTCCTTTGGGTTTGGTTGCCCTTTGTATCAATATGATGAGGTCCCAAATTTCTGAATCTGTTTGTCCCAAAGGCTGGTTAGACATGTTGATATTGTCAAGGGTTGTTTTTTCTCTTGTCAGTTTCAGTGTTAGAGTGGTATCATCCTCTTTCTTAAATAACACGAGCAATGAGCAAACCTCCCTCCTTTCAACATTCCCACCTACATCATAGGCTCCTTGGCTGACTTACTGAGCTTGCCAACGTCTCTCAAAACCAATGCTGCATTTTGGGAGAGGAGCTGTGAATGGGAATTGCCTAAATTACCTCTTGGGGTAATCTGGAGGGTGGAGGTGTTAACTCAAATATAATCCTGTGACTTGACTCAGGGATATCCATTGACTTTTGGGATTAGTGTGTTTGCTCAGGCCAGTTGTGCATGTGCAAGAAATTAGGCATCTTTGTACTAATGCACACACTAGCATCTATTTCATTGGGTTTGGAATCCACTGGACTCTGTTGACCTAAACAATTAGGGTTTTGATTTGTTTTTATTTGAAAATTTATATTGAAATCATTTTCATATTCCTGTCCTTCTCTTTGGTTTGTCTTATTAAAGCCTGGCTCTTGGTGCTGTGTTCCTTGAATTATGACTGTGGCCAGCTCCCAAGTTACAAGCTCCATTAAGAGCCTTAGACTCACTTTTTTTCTGGCATCTTCTGATCTGAGAAAATTCCACTGGGAGTAAAGGACATTATCTTGTGTCAGATGGGTCTTACTCTCCCTATTTTACCAATGAGAAAACAAAACTCAGAGAAAGGTGGCTTGCTAATACATCAAACTCATGTCCTTTTCATTGAACTATGCTGCCATTTGATTAACTGCCCTTCCCCTCTGAGGAAGTAAGGAAATAGATGCTAGCCGAGTTCACTTGAGCACTTTCAAAAAAGCAAGCAGTTGATTAAATTTTGTGTCAGAGAGGAGTATACTTTGCAAATCAGCAAGAGTGACAGGTTACCCTGTCCTGGAACCTTATCTCACTTCCAGGCTGACCTTAGTTGATAATGCCCTTCTGGCTGTAAATGTTGCCAACACTTCCTGGTTTTGCCTAGGAACAGTGTGAAAGGGCATAGTGAGAGCTGTTTTTAGTGATTCTATTCCTTCTGTCAGCCACATGAAGGGGGGAAATTTGAATAATTTTTGTTATAGAATATTTCTTCATGAAAGGCTTTTGGGTGTATTTAACAGGTGTTGGGCTAGAGCCCCACCAGGAGTTGAACTGCCTCTTGGGGGTCACGTTGCCTAAGAGATCTGTCACCTCTTAGGAGTATTTGAGAAAATCTTGTATAGTTATAGCTTCACTAAATGCCCGTGACAGGCTTCTGTATCTCGGGAGCCCTGGCTTATGCGGAACCTCCTGTCTGACCAGAGCAGTACAGCAACTTACAGCTTCTGCCCTGTGTGCTGCTTCCTGGATGCCTCCTTCAGCTGCTAACCAGCAATACAAGATGGAGCAGTCTGTGCACGCTAGAGACAGAATAGTCTTTTGGAGTTTGTATTTTGATTATTGCAGGCATGGTATTTTATACTGGTGATTTACCTGGTACTGTGGCACCTCCCAGAATGTCTGGATTTGCCTCATGGTTGATATTTACTAGGCAGAAATTCTTTGTCCTGCCAACTACCTCCTGGGAGAAACAGAGGCAATACAGAGTTAAATCCTTAATTTGCTCATTGAGACAGATGAGCTGTCTTCCAAATTTGTCTTCCAAAAGACAAGTTCTATGACTAGTGGATCCTGTTCAATGTAAGTGAAGTCCTCTGACCAATCTGCTTCTAATTTAATCAATGCCAAATGGATTGGAATAACCCTAGTTAGCCTGGCTATACATTGCCAACATGTCTCGTTGAGTTTTAATTGCTCCATATGGCTGTGGATTTTATAAGTCAGTCATTTATAGGCTCCAGTTTGTACCTAGTTTTAAAAAAAGTGCATTTACATGCTTTTGGCAATCCTGTTGTATTGGGAATCTATGGAGAGTTTTGGTTAGTAAAGCTGATGCAGGAACCTCACGGAGAGACAGTGGAGTTTCACACTGAATTGGTTTGAAATGGCACTCCAGGACTTTGGGCCTGCCTTGCTTTACAGCCTCTTTCAGTGAGCAAAGATTTAGTAAGTAGCTGTTGTATGCCAAGCATTTTGCTAAGCACTGGAAAAAAGATAAGGCATGCTTCTTGCTCTCAAGGAGTGTGTAAGTATTTAGCCAGACATCATAACCTGGACCTTGAGTGGGAGAAAGGAGACAGATGAAAGGAGTCAGTGATTTTGTCAACAAGAGCTGCCTGCATAGTCATCAGTATCACTGATTTTAGGGGTGTCCCACAGAGCTAAAGCATTTTTTTTAATCTGAGATGACTTTCATAATTCATATTAATCTTCTAGCTCTTAGCAACACAGCTCTTAGAATTCTATTTAGCCTAAGGCCTCCTCCACTATTGTACATGGTCTTGCCTTTCCAAAACTATAATTTTGGTTCTTTCTATGAACAAGACTGTAATTGATTTTTCTCTCTTTGAGGGAAAAATATCCAGAATAAATGAGATAGTGGTTATGAAACTACTTAGCACAATGCCTAATACATATTAGGCACTCAGCAAATGTGGCTACCATGTCATTGTTTCATGGTGAGACTCGAGGCAAAACAGGATTCTTAATTTATGCTCTGTAAATGCTAGAGGCCCGGGCAATATGGTATATCCTGAAAAACATGACCCTGTATCTCATTGCCTCTAGAATCCTTAGGTAACAGTTTCTGTTCACTGTCTTTTTAAAAAATATCTACTGGACACAATTGTGGCCATTATGTGATGCAGGTGATTCCACCTATTTTTTAAAAAGAACAAAATTGCTTTTATATTGTGATGGTACATTTCCTTTAATAAAGAAAAGTTATTTTCTTCTCCCTTTTCCCTCTCTTTTTTTTTTTTTTTTTTTTTTTTTGGATAAGGGTGTTGCTCTGTCATCCGGCCAGGCTGGAGTGTAATGGTGTAATCATAGCAGCTCACCACGGTCTCAAACTCCTAGGCTCAGATGATCCTCCTGCCTTAGTCTCCTAAGTAGCTATGACTGTAGGCATGTGCCACATTATGCCTGGCTCATTTCTTTCTCCCTACCTCCTCCCCTTTTTTATTTTTTTAAAATAAAGACAGGGTCTCACTGTGTTACCAGGCTGGTCTTGAACTCCTGGCCTCAAGTAATCCTTCTGTCTCAGCTTCCCAAAGTGCTGGGATTACAGGTGTGTGCCACATGTCTGGCTAGAAAAATTATTTTCTATCTTAAAGGAAGATAATTACATTTTAGAATGACAATTCAGTTAAATCTTTCTCAGTTTTTCACCTTAGGATGGCTCCTGGAAAGGCCAGCATTCCTTTTCCCCTCTCTGAATTGAAAGCACTTGACTCCATGATGCCCCTGCTTCCAAGTCTGTCTCAGTTGTCATATATCGTGAGTCCCTGGCACCATCACTGTTCTTTAAACCAACCTTCTAGGTCTAACTTTCAGGGTGCTGCTTCATGGTGTGAGGAGATAGTTTACAGTGTGGTAGTTTTTTTTTTTTTTTAAGCTTTGTTCTTTGAAAATACATTTTTAAGAGAAATCTACTGGTTAGATTTATCGTCTCACAAAAATGTTTTTAGAGATTATTTTTTTCACAAGTGTTTCCTTTCTCGTGCTGATGGATCAACTGATTTTTGTCTACAGTTGTTAGCCTGTCACAGTATTTTTTAATTTTAGAGTCTATTTACTAAATGACCATTTTAGTGTTAAAAGGTACTGAGGAATTGAGGTATGTAAATCAGGTGACATAAACATGAAAATTATGTGCCTAAATATTTTTGTAATGATGTAAAATAAATACTTTTTCTTGAAAACAAGTGTTAAAATTCCCTTTTATCTGCATAATCCAGAGCCAGAAGTCTGCCCATATTTTAGATGTTGGCATTCTGTTGATTGAGATCCCATATGTAGAAAATAATTGTTTTCTATATCAGTGCTTTGCATAAATAGTACATATGACTGGATATCCAGTGTCTTGTGGCATACTTGTGATGAATGAGAAGGAAATAAATGCTAAATCTTTGTGTTTTCAGGATATTTCAACTGCATAATCAGGTATCTAAGCTTCTGAGTAGCTTTACTTATCAAGTAGTGACATTTTGGTACAAGCAGACTCAACAGAGGTGGAAGCACATTAAGGTGTGTCAGAGGGAGCAGCATATTAAGCCTTTTTTAAAGAAAATGATTGTGGTAAAATATACATGAAATTTACCGTCTTCGCCATGTTTAAGTGTACAGTTTAGTAGTGTTACATATGTTGACATTGTTGTTCAACCAATCTCCAGAATGTTTCTTTGCAGAATTAAAACTCTATATCTGTTAAACAGAAACTCACCATTTTCCCCTCACCTCAGTTGTTGGTAACCACCATTCTTTGTGTTTCTATGAATTTGACTACTCTAGGTATTTTATGTAAGTGGAGTCCTACCATATTTGTCTTTTTGTGACTGGCTTATTTCACACAGAATAATGTCCTTGATGTTATTACATGTTGTAATATGTGTCAAGAATCTTCTTCCTTTTTAAGGCTGAATAATATTCCATTGTCTATTTTGTTTATCCAGTCTTTTGTTGATGGGTACTTGGGTTGCTTCCACCTCTTGGCTATTGTGAATAATCCTGCTGTGAACATGGGTGTACAAATACTTTCCAAGATCCTACGTTTTTTTAAGATGGAGTTTCACTCTTGTTGCCTAGGCTGGAATGCAATGGCATCATCTCGGCTCACTGCAACCTGTGCCTCCCGGGTTCAAGCTATGCTCCTGCCTCAGCCTCCGGAGTAACTGGGATTACAGACATGTGCCCCCATGCCTGCCTAATTTTTGTATTTTTAGTAGAGATGGGGTTTCACCATGTTGGTCAGGCCAGTCTCGAACTCCTGACCTCAGGTGGTCCACCCGCCTCGGCCTCCCAAAGTGCTGGAATTACAGGCATGCCCAATGTACCCAGCCAAGATCCCATTTACACTTCTTTTAGGTATGTACTCAGAAGCAAAATTGCTGTATCTTATGGTAATACTATTTTTAATGTTTTTGAGAAACCACCAGACTGTTTTCCATTATGGCTGCACCATTTTAGAATCCCACCAAGAGTGCACAAGGGTTCCAGTTTCTCCCCATCCTCACCAACGCTTGTTACTTTCTGGTTTTCAGATTGTAGCCATCCTAATGGATGTGAGGTGATAATCTCGTTCTGGTTTTAATTTGTCTTTTTCTAATGATTAGAGACATTGAGCATCTTTTCATATGCTTGAGGTGTTGTTGAGTTGTAAGAATTCTTTATATTCTGAATTTTAACCCCCTTAGATATATATATCTAAAGAATTAAATATATAACAGCTTTCCTCTTGATTTCTAAGAATTTTGTAATTTTACATCTTAAATTTAGATCTTGAATACATTTTTGATTTCTGTATATATTGTAAATACATATTGAACCCCTTTAGATATAGGATATCTGTATATGTATACAAATACATCTTTATACATCTGTATATCTGAATGGGTTAAATATATATATATTTTAACATAGGGTCTCACTCTGTCGCCCAGGCTAGAGTGCAGTGGCATGATCACAGCTCGCTGCAGCCTCAGTTTCCCGGGCTCAAGGAATTCTCCTACCCTAGCCTCCTGGGTAGCAGAGTAGAGGTGCACACCACCACACCCAGCTAATTTTTTGTAGAGACGGTTTTGCCACTGCTGCTTAGGCTGGTCTCAAACTCCTGGGCTCAAGCAATCTGCCTGCCTGGGCCTCCCAAAATGCTAGGATTCCAGGTGTGAGCCGCTGTGCCCAGCCCTCTTACAATATATATATATTACTTTCAAATACCTTCTCTCATTCCACAGGTTACCTTTTCATTCCGTTGATTATATCCATTGACTTTGATGCACAGCAGAGTTCTAAATTTTTATGTAGTCCAGCTGTTGACTTTGACTTTTGTTGCCTGAGCTTTTCATGGCATATTCAAGATATACTGCCAAATCCAATGTGAGTTTTGTAATTTTACGTCTTAAATTTAGATCTTGAATACATTTTGAGTTAATTTCTGTATATGTTGTAAAGGGTCCTATTCTTTTGCATGTGGATATTTCATTTTCCCAACACCATTTGTTGAAGAGATTGTTTTTAACACGTGTGTTTTAATCAACTTAAAATCCTCTTAGAGTCTGATTTTTTCTGATTTGTTGAAATTAGAATTAACCTTTTGATAGCTTCTTGTCTCACTTGGCTTTCTTAAAGCATAGGCTCTCAATATTGGGCAACTCTATAGATGAGGCACTGCTGAGAGAAGAAAGCACAGAGCTGGGACCATTGTGTACCCACAGGGAGTCAGCAGTTACCAGGTACCTTCAATTCTTCTTTCCTACAGTTCTCATCACTTGGGGCCTATGTATCCATTACTTCATCCATCCATCAAGCCAGACTGGGTTCACTAGGGCCAGTACCCATCCTCTCTCTAGCAGAGGCCTGGCATCTACAGATGAAGCTCAGAGAGGCACATTTGCCCAATCTGGTCAGGGAACCCACATTCAAACCCAATCAGTCTGATTTCAAATACCTTTGCTGTTCACCACCATGCTAGGTTCTCATTTCTCTTTGTCTGTAATAGACTTGGCAGTACCAAACTCATCACCGCTCTAGACTTGTCAAACGTTATTTTTCATTCAACGTTCACCCACTGTGGATTTAAAACTTAAGCATGAGCGGGTGGTTGATTTAATCTGAGGAGGCAATGCAGCCATGCCTTTCCAGCTGTGCTGAAGGTGCCCTCTTGTGGCAATACCTGTTTTTGGCGGCTAAATGACAGAAAGCAGTTTAAGACGAAGGAAAAGCAGTGTTTACTGAGGGCCAACTATGTGCTTTCACCGAGTTGGGCTAAAATGTGCCTTTTCATATTTGGTCCTTCCAGCACTTTGCTGATGCATAAATGGTGGCTTAAGCCAGGCTAAGGAATTTGTTCAGCTTCACTCACATGAGAAATGTAAACCTGGACTTTGATTCCAAAACCCCTTTCTTTCTGAAGAATACATTCCAAATACTATCCCTTGTTGTTAGAGAAAGCAATAAGGGGGTTTCGTCAAGAGTGCTTTATCATATGTGCCTGTTTATCCTTCAGATAGTTTTTTTCAATGAATATTTTTGAGGACATTGTCCACAAATAATGACAGAATTATGAAAGTATAGCTGAGATATGCGTATGAATGTATGGGAGGAGGAATTTCATTCCACTTGGGAGTGGTAGGAAAGGTTTCCTTGGAAAATGGCATTTGAGCTGATTCCTGAAAAACAACTAGGATTTGACTGAGAAAATAGGTGGAGACAGCCCCCCCTCCCACCTTCTAGGGTCTCTGTCCCACTCCTTGATTAGAGTGCATGTTTCCTTGAAATCTTTGTAGTACATGCCCTCATCTCTGTGGGTCTTCCTTAACCAGCCTACCTGAAATAGGCTCCCCTGTCCTTACCACATGTTCTCTTCTCTCCCTTGCTTCATCTTCATAGCACTTTAACCTCTATGAAGACAGAGGTTTTGGTCTGTTTTTTGGAGCATAGCAAGGCAGAAACCTGACCTCATTTGCATTTCAGAAAGATTACACCAGTTGCAGTATTTGGATTGTATACTGTAGGTCAGATGTTGGAAAATTCAGATATCTCACAGGGCCAAACGTGAATCCACATGAATGCAGTTCATAAATACTAGAGTGAGTGGTGGGGCTTGGAGTGCATTGAAACAAAAAATCTGCCAGCCAGAGTTAGCCCACTGGCTACCAGAGTAACTAAGCTGAACAACTACAGATCAGATTTGCACTATGACAGGATCACTGGGAATGCTGCATGGATGATGACTGTCAGGCGGGGATCACGGAAGGACAGGACTGGAGGTGAGTGCATCAGATAGAGGTTGCTGTTGTACTGGTGAGAATGAAGAGGTCCTAAAGTACAGTTGTTTCTTCTTTCATAGAAAAGGGATTTGAGTTGCTTGAGGAATTAGAATTAACAGGTAAGAAGTCTTTCTTTTTTTAAAGCAAAGCTGTTTCTTCTTTTTTTTAAATTCCTTTTGCCTAAATATGTCTTCAGACCATTTGAACTTTGGGAACTTTTTTTAAAATAAAGCATTTTATTTACTTGTTTTCAAGAAACCACCTTAAATACTTAATTAAAACTTGAGGCCTATATTGAAAACAGGTTCCTGATAGTTGCCAGAACATTATTTGAAACACCTGTTTCCTCAATTAAGATTTAAAAATTTGATAATCCACTGCAGGATGATGCTGAATAGACTTCTCATGATCACTTTGGATTTTTTTGTTGTTGTTGTTTTGAAACACAGTCTTGCTCTGTTGCCCAGGCTGGAGTGCAGTGGTTCGGTCTCGGCTCACTGCAACTTCTGCCTCCCAGATTCAAGAGATTCTCTTGCCTCAGCCTCCCAAGTAGCAGGGCCTACAGGCTTATACCACCATGTCTGGCTAATTTTTGTATTTTTAGCAGAGACAGGGTTTCGCCATGTTGGCCAGGCTGGTCTCAAACTCCTGACCTCAAGTGATCCGCCCGCCTTGGCCTCCCAAAGTGCTGGGATTACAGGCATGAGCCACTGAGCCTGGCCTGGATTTCTTATCTTACTGTTTTCATCTTCTGTCAGAATTATGAGTTCGGCTTCTCTCTGGATCAAACTGGTGGTTCTCAGAGTGCTGCGGCGCTAATAGTGACAAAGTAGACTTAAAATAGCCAGCCACATGACACTGACAGCGAAACTAATCATCTTCACCGGAGTTGTCAGGTGAACGGAACTTTTCGCCAAAGGCTCATGGCCAACCTGTTAGGGCTGAGAGTCCAGTGCTGCACATGGCCATCCCATGACCTAATGAACACCTAAGCACATATGCTTGCAAACCTAAATGTTTTTAAAGCTGATTTTGATCTACCACTACAAGAATGCTGATTGTCCTGCATTTTAGGTAAGCTGGTAAGTTTTAACCCAGTTATCATTTTAACTTACAAAACATAATGGTATACTTTCATTTAACCTTGATGCTTCCCGAGTATAAAAACAGGAACATTTTTGAGGTGATTAACTTATGTTTCCAAGAGTTTTCCAAAAAGGTAGTATTTGAAGTGTAGCAATGAAACAGAGTGCCTGCTATGCCACAGTCAAAATACATTTATTGAGCTCTTTTTCCATGCTACAGATATTTTTCTTAGCACCTTGCTTAGTGACACATTTTAATCCCGTAAACAATCCTTTTAAGTGAGTCCCAGTATCATTTTAAAGGTGAAACAAGCATAGGATAGTTTCATTGTTGGACAGTGGTATTTATGAGACAGTCTTTGCTTAAAATATAAATTTACCTTCCTGTAAACCCTTTTTCTCTGAAGTAATGGAGCTGCCTAGAACAAGCAGCAAAGTAGATGATATTTGAGTGTGAAATGTCACAGTACCTACTTTTTAAATCAAATTATATCTGAGTTCCCATCTTGCCACCTACCACGAAATTCAGTCCCAGTTCTTCGCTAAAGTTACACAAGATCCAGGGGAACTGCCAGTGCATAGAAGATAAAAGAGGGACCCTATTTGTCTTCAGTCCATGATGGTCACTGCAGAACTCCTTAGTGACCAACTCTAAGGTGTCCTTTGAAGGCAGATGGTAAAACAAATTGCAAACTTTGCCCTGGTAATACTTTCTACTACTGGAAGTTCCAGTGCCTAGAGTCCAACCAACCTGTTTTGTTGGACTCCATGTAGTCATTCCTCTGATGTCTTTCTAGAGAATGAAGCTCACATTCCTGCTATTCTCAGAGCCTACTAACATCTTTTTTTTCCAACTGAGGGAATTTCTCTTTCCTAGAATTTAGAGTTGTGGGAAAAAGCTAGGAGAAAAGTTGTTTGCGAGTAACATGTTTTCTATTCTACAACACACATCTTCCCTAAACACAAAGACCTGACTTAGAAAAACAGATAAAATCCAGATCATTGGAAAGAGCAAGTCTTGCAATTTCTCTAGGTAGCTCAGTTTTATTTGTAAATTGGGGGTAATAACATTGTGAAGATTGGTTTATAATTAGTGCAGTGCTCGTAACAGCAATCACTTAACACCAGTAGATATTTGCAATAGGCTTGTTTTATTTGCCTAAGTCTTTCTCTCTGACTAGCCTATTTTCCTTTTGAGGGAATGCCTCTTCCCCAACTGTTGTAACCAAATAAACCCAAAGGGAGCTGCCATCTTATGATGACGACCTACTTGCCTAACTGCAATGACAAGTTGAGTAAAGGGTAGCTAATAGTATCCTACTTCCCTGGCCATAGGGACTGACTGGACAAGGGTTAAGCCCATGGCTCTAGCCATGAATACATGTAAGCCATTAAGTGCCATGAAGGAAAAGGATAGAGGGATCCGACCTTGTCAAAGAAGCTGTCTAAAGTTGTTGAACCTTGGACAAATCATTTTTCCATTTTTGGACTTCGATTTTTCCTTCTGTAAGACAAGAGGACTGAGGGAAGAGATTCCACAGGGACCGCATCTAGGCTTTGGCAGCCTGTCCTCACTCACCTGCTTCATTTAGAAGGCATCCAGTTGCTCTACAGAAGGCCAACAGTGTGCAAGGTTCTGTTGTAGCTGCTGTACAGGTTCGAGTACGCCTGCTAATTTGTCTCTTTCCCAGTTACGTAAAAAGTAAAGGCAGTTGGGACCAGCTGCTAAGTGAGTACAAGCAAAAATTTGCAAGCCACTACAAGTTTGCAGTTCTGAAATCCACAGGGTGCTGAAAACCAAGCTTTTTCTTGTCTATTGCCAAACTAATTTGGCTACAAAATCTGACCTGAAATTCATGTGAACACATCTTATTGTGGCCATATTTTCAGCCATAGGTTTCTTTCGAGAACATGCTATGGATGTTTTATGAATTACCGCTGGCCACAAGGCTTTTGGATAAAGGATTGTAGATGTGTATAATTACCTACCTACCTGGTCATTAGCCAGTATTCTCTAGGGACAAAATATTTTACCGATGTGTGATCTCATTTATATTCTCAACAGACCTACTGGCACATTGGTATCATCCTTTTATTTTACTGATGGCCAGTTTAGGGGTTTTGCTTGCCGCAGATTACACAGCAGTGGCCAGATGAAGAGAAGAAATCTTGAAACATGACCAAATTTGGATGAGTGAGTATGGAAAAAGGTGGTATATTAAAAAAAGCTGTAAATATTTTGAATGGGAGGATTCTGAATAAAGTAAGTAATATTATTTTAGGCTATCCCTTGGCTGAAATGGAGGAACAATATGAGTTATAGTTGGAGATAAGGAAATGCAAGGCCAGGCACTGTGGGCTTTCAGCTCTTTGTTCTGGAATATTTAGAAGGACTGATGATAAAACATCATTAATGTGGCTCCAAGCTTCAGGAGAATCCACTGCTTTCCCCATTAAACTTAAAGGATATACCTTGTGGATATTAGAGTATATGGAAACATACTGAAAGCTTGTCATCACTGACTGACATTTAAATGTGAAGAAACCATCACCATCAATTTGGACAAAGGAAAATTAGAATTCAGCTCCAGTTTACTAGGAATTCTTCAATATTCTTCAGAGAATAAGTAACCTTTAAAAGTGTGTTCAAATTACTTCTTAAGAGCAAGCAAAATGACATTTTAAGTACATTATACATTCTATATGAGAATAATTCTTTATACAACCTAGTATAAAGACAAACTGAAATTAAAAATAATCAATCAGAAAAGGAAAAAACTCCATGTCCATACAGGTGTCAAAAGATCAGTACAGTACTAATGGTATGTAACAGGAGTTTATGGAAAACTGCTATTAGAAGACAGATTAATCAGATATTCAGATACATGAAATCAGACGGTAAGTGGCTGGTTGGATGGGTGGGTGGAAAACTAAGATTTTGCAAAGGATTGGACTTGTTATTAAAGAACAGAGTTAATTTTTATGATAAAAGTTTTATCAGTAGAATTAAATGATACAGAAAAAGTCATTTTAAGAGAAAAAAAGTCATTTTAAAATAAAAGGTTAAAATTTGGAAATTCCTGTTCTTCATATATTATATGGTTTTCCACACTGGCATTTTTCATGAATATGGATTATAGTTGGGAAAACCGTACTGTCTCTGAGTTGGTATTTAGTTACATACCCCTAGTGTCATCAGCACACACGTTAACTATTGCCTGTGGAAATTCACGAACCCTCAGTTATTCAAAAAGTACCCACTCCTAATTATCCATTGATAGCAAAGCAAATATTGTGCCAAAACAAGTTTTATTTTGCAAAACATTATATGATATGAACTCCACTGCAAAATAAGGGAACAAATTATTTTTAAATTATTATATAATCCAGCAGAAGAGAAACAGAGTGAATGGAGGTCTAGGGACTGAAAGGATCTCTTGTGGGGAAGGGGAAGAAGACAAAAATACATCACCCAAGATGAGGTAAAGGGACCAGGAACCACGGAAAAAATAGTGCAATATGTCTAGGAATAGAAGAAACAGACTGTATATATATATATGTGTGTGTGTGTGTGTGTATATATATATATATATAAAATGAAATATATATACAATGAAAATATGTATATATATATTTTTTCATTGTCAATAACATGCGTCATTCAAACAATTGCTAATAAAAACTTTGTGAATTAATCTAATGAAAATATTCACACAGCATTATGTACGCAAATATGTTTAAAAAAATATTTTAATAAGCATATTCAGAATGGCAGACAAGGAATGGGAGAAGGGAATTATTTTACAGTGCAAAATTACTATGCATAAATTTAACATCTAATTTGAAATTTTAAATGCCTATTTAAATATTACTTCAAATACATTTTAAAGCTCAACAAACTTGTGTTGAACTGAATTGCAGATCCTGAACTCTATTTGAAAATACATCATGAACAGAAAATACCATTCCCAATCATTCCCAATGAAAATAACAGTGCTTTGTTGGGGGTGGGAATGAGGCGGGGCAACTAAATCACTATTAACAGACTTCTCTTCCCAATGCAATTTGTCAAGAGTTCAAAAGTTCTGAAATATAATAAATCTTAAGCAAATTAAAATCATGATATTACTAAAACTTTTTAAATAGTGCAATGACTTATCAAGTTATAGTGGCTGCATTATGAAGAACAAATTACTGTGTGAAATACCTGTATAAACATAAAATACATTTAAATATTTCTCTACAAAAAGCTGAGCATTACGCATTATAATAGTGGAATGTCTTTCATTAGGTATATTTTTAAAAGATTAAGAAAAGTAACATTTCCACATGTATACATGTGCCATATTTGCAAACATGCCTGAGAATTTACTTAAAACGTTTCTGCAGTAAGAGTTTGCAAGAACTTCACAAACCTGCAAATAAAATGCATCTTCTTAAAATGGTGAAAATGGCATCTCCAACACCGCAACAATTCAGAAAGTACAGCATCACTAATTTTCAAAAACATTTCTATAGACCATCTTTGACAAAGAGCTAGGATACTTTGGATTCATTTAATAAAAAATGATTTAGAAAACAGATTGTGGCCATCCGCTAAAGCTACTGCCATTCTGGATAAATTAACGTTTTAAGTAAAACAAAACAAAAACAAGAAAAAACGCATAGTTCTCAACACTTCCAACCAAAACTCTGATTTACTTAGATATATATGAAACAACAGTGAATGTAAATTAATATGAAGTCAAGTGTTGCAAAGTGGCTTTTAACACTGTTTGGGAAAAAAAGTTCACATTGGTGAAGGGAAGCAGTCTGAACATATGTTAACAGTAATACTTCATGGGGGTAAGGCCTAAACGATATTTCTCAGTGCAAACCTCCACTCAATTGCATCAGACAGTTGAGCCATTTAAAACAAGACCACAGAAGCTTTATTTTAAAAAGGCATTGGCTCTTGAACTGATGGCTGAAAGTGAATTGGAAGAAGCATTTGGAGTATGCCTGTGTGAGAAAAACAAGAATAGTTAATAATCTTTTATAAAAGTTTGGATATAGGTTGGTCTATCAGCTATATAAAACTACATTTTTTAACAAGAATTTAGCACTAAAAATAAAATGGCACTCTTACAAGGCTATGCAGATGGATAATCCTATTTGTAATCACACAGAGCAATGATTATTGTGTATCTTATTTTCACTTTGGAAAAGCATTATCAAATCTGAAAAACTGGACTGTAACTAGAAAAGTCTGAAATTTTTTCACTTTCTCTTCATAAAATCAATACTGCCTGCCAACAGTTGTTCCTTGTGTGTGCCAATATCTAAGTATCACTTGACCCCCTCTAATGCAGAAATGGGAAATTTTATGATGCATATAAAAATAACAGGATTCTGGTCAGCATGATATATTTAAGCACTTAAGCTGACATTAAACTTTTGTCTTGCTTTAAAAATAATTTTGAAAATTATAGCAAATGCAAAACAAACTGCAATCTAAGCATCATGCTTAATTTCAGAATTCTCAAATTACTTGCCCTTAAGTAGAAATTTGAAAAAAAAATTTTATAATCCTTTATGAATGCTTTTACTACCTGGATAAGAAATATGACTTAATTACTACACAAACACTTAAAAATTCATTAGAAAAACCTTAGCAAAATAAAATGAAAGCTGACAGACTCAGAATAACAATTCCTCTCATAAAAGTTTACCAACTGTACAAGTTAAGAAAATTATACAAGCTTTTGTATTAAGAAAGGACAGCTCAGTCAAGACATATGTACTGTAAAAATCTTTCAAAGGCTACAAAGAATCTGGAAAAATACAGAATGTATTTCTTAAGCCCAGATAAGAATATAGAAAGACATCATTGATGTCAACAATTTTACATATACAAACCTGACCTGGTTTATTTTTAAACTTCTATATATAAAAAAATCATGCTAGCATAATTTTCAGGATTCATAAGGGTTTCCTTAATAATGATACTCAAATTGTATGGCGAGAAAAATGTCTGTTATAAGACAAGACATTTCAAGAAACTCAGAGAAACTAGTGTTAAGCAGAAATTTGGACTCGAGTTTTTTCCCATTCCTCCATCAAACTAAGCAAAAATTACCTTGTAGTGAAATTTTATGATTAATACATCAAATAAGAAGGTACAGATATATCTTTAGTTCACTCAAATTTACCAAAATCAGTAAATCTGAATGAACTAAAGATATTTAAATGAGAAGGTACAGATAGTATCTTTAGTTCATTCAAATTTACTAATTTTTTAAATATCCTTAAAAGAGTCTGACAGCTTTAAAGTAAAAAAATCTGCAAAAGGCAGAATTATGAAACCTTATTTCCTGAAGTTAAAACTCAATTCAAATTTCCAAATTTTAACGAACTGCTTCAAGAAATTCAACTTTTTAAGGTAACCCATCAACCCTGAAAATTTTAGTCACACCAGAATTTACTCCAAAGAAAGTAAAATAGGTCTAAAATTTAGTCATCTGTGTTTTCAAGTTCTTCAAATTTCCCATGTGAGACTGCTTCTTGGAAAAATTCAGAAGAACCTGGACTTTCTTTTCCATTGCTGTTTACCCTTCGCCTTTTGGCAGGTCTCTCACTTTTTTCATCAAAATCGTTTTCATTTCTTGCAGTCATATGGGCAAGTTTTGGGTCAGTGGTAAGGTTATCTGTTTCATAACCATTAGTATCCATATCTCCATGAAGTGGTTTCTTATTTCCACCTGTTGGTCCATTAATGTGTAACCCTTCAACTTTTACTTCTTCTTTGTTTAATATTTCACCTGGTCCATTAGATGACACTCCTAAGTTGAAAGAAACATAAAATGAAACCACAATTACAAAAAAGTTAAATTTGCAAACTATTGTAAAACAGCTTATTGTAAAATTGCTATTGTTATCAAGGAAGCAAGGTATCAAATATATATATACAGTCTGAATTCTTGCTCTATTACTTATTAGCTATGTGGCCTTAGGCAAATTATTTACTCTTTCTGTACCTCCATTTCATTACACATATACAATGAAGATCATAATAGAAATTCCACACAGGGTTGTTGTGAAAATTAATTAAGTTCATAAATGTAAAGAACTAAGAACAGAATTTGGCATATGTTAAAAGCCTATTAGGTATATGTGACAGCAAATAAGCACTGGATCCAGAAGTCTAAATAAGCTGAATTAACAATGAAAAATGCAATAAATTACTCAGATTTAACAAAAGGTTTTCAACATTCTAAAACCATGTAAAAGCAAAATGAATATCCTTTCTTATAAAAGCTTGAGTAAGCTACCATATAAAGGCAAGATATCATGACTTTTTTATTCTTAATGTAAATCTCTGGGAACTGTGCTTTAAAACATCACACACAACCAAGCAGGGTGGCTCACGCCTGTAATTCCAGCACTTTGAGAGGCCGAGGCAGGTGGATCACGAGGTCAGGAGTTCAAGCCCAGCCTGGCCAATATGGTGAAACCTTGTCTCTACTAAAAATACAAAAATGAGCCAGGTGTGGTGGCGTGTGCCTGTAGTCCCAGCTACTCAGGAGGTTGAGGCAGAAGAATTGCTTGAATCTGGGAGACAGAGGTTGCAGTGAGCCGAGATGGTACTACTGCACTCCAGCCTGGGTGACAGAGCGAGACTCCATTTCAAAAAAAAAAAAGATCACACACTATTTACCTAAGTAGACTTAAATAATCTGTCATAATGTTAAAAAACTAATGTTGCCCTATCCAAAGCATATACTTGAAAGTGCTAAAAGTAAAACAAATTCTTCTATAATAGATGAGGAAAGTAAAAGCAAAATTAATGTATTAAAACAGAAAAGTTCATTTTAGAGTTGACTGTAAAATGAATGGAAATTGTAGTGATACAAAGTAAAATATAGGATGCATCACTGAATAATTACAATTTAATTGCCTGAAAAATATTCAACATAAAGGATGAGCCTCAAATAGTGTATTTTGATCAAAGAAAATATTTTGACCAACTCAAAAATGCACTAAAATCATGAATGCACATGGGGATTATGCATCATAAGATATTGAAGAGAACAATTCTGTAGGAAAAAGTCCAAAAAGCTAGCTGAGACTGTGATTAGGTCAAAAATAATTATAAGATTTCAAAGTACTAATTAAAACCCCATATAAAAAAGTAATATAATATTGGGATGGAAAGTTCCTTCCTTTCTTTAAAAAAGCTGGCAGCCTTGACTGTACATAACGTGAATGGCTTTTGAGCTACGAGTAATTTATAAGTAACTTAAGAACACTTTCCTAAACAAGCATGTTCTTATCAAAGTTTTTTAAAAAGGAAAAGAAAATGATGTATTTGATGTTAATATGTTAAGAACAAACAGGAAAAGCAGTAGTAGTACCAACTGTCTGCCTCCCTGAGCCAGGGAGTCTCAGCCTCTTAATCTACTTTAGAATGAATGTGGCAAACATTAGACATCAAGTCAGTGAACCTTCTTGAACCAGGACATAACTACTGGGCCCTAAGTTTTGTTTGTTTGGTTTATTCTTAGAAGTGGTAAGAGAACAGAGAGGGGTCATGAAATGAACTAGGCATATACACTCCAACAGTACCAATGTGACACCAAAGGTCAGAACAATGTCAAAGTTTTCACAGTGTTTCTCTTCTAGTTTCTGTCAGGCAGAAGTCAGCCCTTCACTGGTACTCTCCTCATCTCTAATTCACCAGTTTCCTCAGAGAAGCTGGTGGTGGAGCTTATTACTTTCTTCTTTTACTTAACAAGACCATTTAATCAAAGAAGAAATCAAAATTCTCTGGCTCTTACTACTGATCAGCACAGTGATCTCTGGTCCACTGTATATTTTAAATGGAAAACGCTATCTGAACCTTAGACAATTGGTATACCTTTTGCTTCTCTTTTTCTTGGAAAGAAAAACAAATATTTCCGTAGAATATTAATGTACAGATTGATACCGGCTTTATCTTTTCTCATCAAGGTTATTATGCTATCAAAGAGAACTTAAATATTCCAAAGAGTGCCTTTGTTACCTATATCAAGGTATTTCACAATTATCTGTATATCCTCATGTGAAACTGTTAAGAGTTTTGATCTAAGAGTTAACATAAATACTTGTATCTAGGCATCAACCCAACCATATGGACAGGAAAAGAGATGCTACTGAAAAAGAACACATTTCTTAAAAGAAATAGTCACTGTTGATAATATGCTTTATTAAACTTACTTTTTAGTGATGCTGATGGGAATCACTTCCAATCACTTTCTACTCTATTAGTATATATGTATGCTGATGTTATGTATGTTTCATGTGTTCTGTATAATTTTTTCTTTCTGCTCTGGAAGTTTAACAGAAACCCAAACTGAATTTCCCAAGTCACTGAAGGAAAAGTGTCCCTTATTATGAAGAAAGAGAAATGTTTCTCTGGTTGCTTACCATTCTGATTAGTAGTGCTTACAGTGCCATCTTCTTTCTCAGACTGGCTGTTACTACTGTTTGATGCAGTTGGGGGAGGAGATGGTGCTCGACTAGATGCAGCACTTTCACTTTCATCTAGAAGACGATCCATGTAATCCCTTAAAATTAATAAAACAATTATTAAAAAGCTGAAAATTAAAAACTGAAGTTAAATTCCGAAGGCTTTGTTAACAAATATATCCTAATATTCACTTACATTCATTCCAGTACTTCATCTATCACACCAGGATCTGAACATTTAAATGAAAAGCTCCTTTCGGTTACATGTTTGTAAGAAAAATGCCTAAAGGCTTTAACAAATTTTAGACACCCATAGGAAATTTTAAAACGGATATAAAGTTGTAGGCAAGTGCTCAGACTGGCCCAAATAGAACTGGAAGATCTCTAACTTAAGTGACAGGGGTGATATCTAGCGAGAGTACAAAAGAATTTCTGTACAAACACAGATTGCATTTTAATGCTCCTTAAGGCAATACCTAAAAGACAAATTTGAGTCTAATATAAAAAGGACTGATTATCTCCTAAAACCTTCCTGCATGTTTTTGGTATTATATTTCTGCCAGATTTGAGCTATAAGAAGCTAACTAAATTCCTGGCATTATCTGCTGGCTTTATCCTGTCACTTTCTCATTGTGTGTTGAGTTCATTTCTTTTCTAAGTCATTCCTGAACTACGTAACTGTGGTAAATGACATTAGGTTGGGGTGAGAAGATCTGGGATAGAGACTTCTCTCTCTCAGGTTTAGTGTATTGCCTATAAAATGTAGATAAACCACACCTCTCCTATCTAACACACAGAGTTATTATATTATATACATAAAAATGTTTCATAATCCAGAAAGTGCTACTAAACCACTAGAATAAAAGTCAGCAAACTATAGCCTGTGGGCTGGCCATCTGTTTTTTGTAAATAAAGTATTATTGGAACCCAGCTACACACATTTGTTTACAAAATACCAAGGACTACCTTCCTGCAACAACTGCGGAACTGAGTAGTGTAAGTCCTTCCTTACTACAGAACATAAAATATTATCTACCTCTTACAGAAAAAGTGTGCTGATACTAGATACTGCACTAGAATTCCCCAAGAACAGGGATTTTAGTCTATTTTGTTTACCCCTGCACCGCTCGTATTAAGTTGTGCAAGGCACAGAACAGAAACTCAATAAAATTGTAATTGTATTTACCCTAAAATTCCTTCAGAATAAGTATAATAGAAATACTAGGACAAATCTCTTAGAATTGTGCGAGCAAGGTAAATAAGAAGGAAACAGTGCAAGTTCTGAGGAATTTTCTGAAAGTCTGTGTTAATAGTCCATAATATGCTATTAACTGTAGTTATCATCTCAACCTATATGATCATTGTCTCTTGGGTTGGTTATAGGGATGTAACAAATATAGGGATGTGATACCTGACTTCAATAAACTTCTAATAGTCTGAGGTATGAAACTAATATATATCACAGAAATGTATATGACCATGACCTACTCAATTTACATTCTATGCCTTACTTTCCTCACCTATAAATGGAAGGAATTCAATTAGATGGTCTTGAAGACCTCTTCAGATCTATGCTATTCATCATAATTATAGAAAAATTACATAACAAATTTGAAGCACACAGAAATAAGTGTGATGAGTCCCAAAGGGTCTTCAGGTGCTAAGGCTAACATAAGATGCATGATGAGGATTTGCTGGAAATAAATAATGTTATGGTGGCAATGGATAATATGAAGGAAGTTAAAAGCCAAAGCAAAGGAAAAAGAATTGATATCAAAATTATTTTTAATTTTTGGATATAGTCATAATTCAATGAAAGAGTAATTATTATTATCATTATTTCATAAGATTAAATAATAGCATCCAGAATGTTCAGGAAAGGACAGAGTCAAACAAACCATCCAGAAAGCTGGAGTGGCATTCAGGTAACCAAACTTATGCTGAGTTAATTTTTACTTTTTAGAAAAATTATTTGGAAGGCTGAATATTTACAATGAAATCTCCAACAGAGCTCCCAATTTTTCCAGGTAGTAAATAGGGACAATGTGTAGTAGAATCTTTCAAAGGCTGTTTGTAGGCAGAAAAGGGGCAAATGTGTTTCACTCTGGTGAACAAATGGAAGGTCAGCCATTTAATGAAAAAAATGAACAAAGAATTTTCAGGATAAGGTGCTCTAAATTATGGATTTTGACCTAAAAAAGAAGGATGAGAAAACTAAACACATTAGCTTAAATGTTTTATGAAGCCACTTAAAGTGCAGCTATTAACAGAAAGAGATGGTCTTGGAAGCAAATCAGAAAAATTTATCCCCATCTGGAAAGAAATGTACCATTTGGTCACTGCTTCTTACAGAAGACATAACACAGCTAAAAGGGAAGAGTTCTCAGTAAAAAAGTATGATTCTTTTAGTTAAATAAACTTTATTTAAAAAAACCCAGTGGGGCTATAATTGAAGCCTACAAAACCATGGTATTCCTGCCTAAGGGAAAAAACACATTAGTTCACTTCATAGCATTATACCAAGTGACCACTGTTAAGATACTGTTTACTTTTAACTGTGGCCAATCTACCTACAGAATATTTAACCTTAAGAGTCATCAAAGTTACAGATAAAAGTATCTTCAAAAGTTTTCAGAAGCTATGGAGAGATCATTAGAGAAATGAGAACATTTGGTGGCACATCTCTACCTAACCTGTTGAACTTGACATCACACAGGACCAACTAAGCCAGCCACACTTTGGTGATGCTTTCTGAAAGAGAAAACTACATGAACCATGGGTCTGACCCAGCATGGCCATTCTTATGTTGTTACTGCTGATGATGACAGACTGACTGTAGCTCATGTGTGAACATTATTTCTGAAATGGGTGAAAAAAATAAAAGATGTTACTATTGCTTTTCCCTATAGAATAGCTTGAAAGCCATGACTATTTTAAGATATACTCTGCAGACCAGATAGCTATATCTAGTTCTACATCATTATGCTTGAATACTACCAATGAAAAAAAATTAAACTATAAATTTAACATTAAGCAATTAGATAAAATTTAGAATACTGCTATTTATGAAATTCCACTTTAGCAATCACCAGCTGTGAATAATGGGAGGCTATGTACACAGTCCATTGTCCCATGATTTCCAAGGGTGAATCATAAACATTTTACTGTGGGCTTTAGAGAGTTTGACCTTCCAAGGAAGTGATCAGCAGAGACACCTATAAAAGAACTTGACCAAGAAACAGTGCAGCCTAGGAGTCTGAAGAGCAAGATCAAATAAACATACAAGCCCATCTTTCAAAGGCAATTATTTGGTCAGCTTTAAAAACATCTTTACTGGAGTACACTGACTAAATAAGTCACAGGTTTGCATTATTTTTTTATTCTGTAAACATTAGGGAATAATTAAGAATAGTACTATAAAGTTAATTCCACCATAACAATTAATCAGCATTTTAAAGCAATTCATGAGAGACAAAGTTCAATACTCTTTGTATTTAAGTAACAAATTAACAGTGGTAGTGGAATGTTTCACTCCAAAACTAGATCGAATGAGGTAAAGACAATAAATTCTCTTAACATGGGAAATGAATTAAGCATATCACACATTTTACACAATGGATATAACAACCCGTATCTGTGTCACTGGGACTAAACTAGAGTTGCATTACTAATTCTTAAATATTACTTTTATTAGAGGAAAGATTCAGGAAAGCTAGGAAAAGCAAAGTCACCATATACATGTTTTTTTCCTCTATAAAAAACTTATAACAAAAAATAAGATGCAATTTGACCTGATTTATTATATTGCTATGATTTTTCTTTTATATCATCTATATTCAAATCTTGTTTTCAGGTTCCTGGGGTCAATTAGACCAAGAAAAATATTAATTTCATGTGCTCTTTAAAGGGACTCCACTGAGCATACAGTCCTACAGTTTTAGAAAAGATATTTTTTCTTTTTTCCTATTCTCACTGCTTTCCAACCATCACAAGATTAAAACTGTATGCCAGGTGCGGTGGCTCATGCCTGTAATCCCAGCCTTTTAGGAGCCCAAGGCAGGTTGATCACTTGAGGTCAGGAATTCAAGACCAGCCTGGTCGACATAGTGAAACCCCATCGCTACTAAAAATTCAAAAATTAGCCAGGCATCCTGGTGGCCATCTGTAATCCCAGCTACTCAAAAGGCTGAGGCAGGAGAACTGCTTGAACCCGGGAGATGGGAGGCTATAGTGAGCTGAGATCACACCACGGCACTCCAACCTGGGGGCAAGAGATCGAGACATCTCCAAAAAAACAAAAATAATACAATAAAATAAAACAAAACAAAAAAACTGTATGTGCTTACACTGAATGGAACTGAATTTAAGAAAAACACGCTTTCACAGCTGTTCTGATCCATTTCTTCTCAAGGGTATATTAAAAATATATGCTCTAAATCTTACTTTAATGATATGCATGTCTCTTATGAACTGTAGTTTACAATATTTTATAGGATACTGAAAAGTCTGAATGCCTTATATGAAGATATAATAGATGGTAAAGTTAAACTAATGAATATCTATTATAAAAGCAAGATTATATTGCTTCTCGGCCTTCTGGCTAAGATCAAGTGTATAAAAGCAAGATTACGAAAATCATAATTAACTCAAGAAAAGTCTAGAAAAGCTTAGCAAAAATATATATATAGCTCTTAAGGAAAAAATTAACTCAACTCACGTTACACCAGGATGAAGATTATATTTCTTTTTTCCAAATCGTGTTTGCTGAGCAAAGAAATCATAACGTTCAGATTTTTTCCACATGTAATAGAATGCTACACATTCACCAACTGACCTTGTTCGGACCTGTAAGAAACAAATGCTTGTTTTTAAGAATCTCCTTTTTAACAAAGTTACTTCATGATAAACATCTGAAGTTTGAAAATAAATTTAGCTAGTCCTTAACTGATATATAATACTATATATAAAATACAACACGGTAGCTGCTATGTTGAAAGCTATTCTTTCTAAACAGCTATTGAGTGAAATAATATATTGGCAACAGGTCTTCAGATATTCAGCACTATGCTTTTTAAAAGGCTACCATCATCCTAATATACTACAAAAATATAGTCCTGTATTAAAAATACCTGGAAGTGGCATTCAGGTTAAAATAAATGTACCAAACAGTTTGCAAACACTTTACTCACAGAGTACCTAGGGAGTGTACCTTTAAATTGCCTTTTGAAAGGTTCTCTTACTAGTCCCAACAGCAATCCAGGCTCCGTTAATTTACTCTCTAGAAAGTCTGGGAATATGCCACAGTGAGTTAAAAGTATGATAATAATGCTAATGCTTTGTTTACTAAATTACTCTTCTGGCTCACTGTGCTGTACCTGTTTGTGCAACTGAATGGCTCCCCTCACATAACGTTAAATGCCTACGGAATTAACAAATGATGTTGACAGAATCCTTTTTTGCTACTTAGCCAGGAGAGCTGGTGGTAGAGCTGATGTATATAAATAAAATACTGAGGATTTAGAGCTGATGTATATAAATAAAATACTGGTAACTTTTTTTCTCTCCTTTTTTTGTTTGAGACAGAGTCATGCTCTGTTGCCCAGGCTGGAGTGCAGTGGCCAACAGCTAACTGCAGCCTTGCCGTCCCGGGCACAAGCAATCTTCCCACCTCAGCCCCCTTTATTAACTGGTACTACAGTACCAGTTAATAGAAAATTAACTAGTGCCAGTTAACTGAGTGCCACCACACTCAGGTAATTTTTCTGTTTTTTGTAGAGACAAGGTTTTGCCATGTTGCCTTGGCTGTTCTTTAACTCCTGGGCTCAAGCAATCTGCCTGCCTCAACCTCCCAAAATACTGAGATTATAGGCATGAACCACCGCACTGGCAATACGAATTTAAAAGGAAAATCAGCGTCTTTACGTGTTTTGGATGCAATATGTTACTTCTTTATCCCACAAATTTCTGCTCTTCAAGTAAATATTTTGTAGCACTCATTGCATCTAAAGGACAATTGTTGATGATATCCTCCCTTACCCAACATGTATTTTGCTTTCCTCCCGTTTGTACTTTACAGCTCTGATCCACATTGCTCTGAGACTGACAGCAATCAGAGCTTTAAAAAAAATCACTCTCACAAGCTCCTTTTTGCCTCCTCTAGGATCTTATTTCTAGATAGAGTCAAGCTAAGTCAACTGTACTTTACTGAAAGCAAAAAGATAAAGTCATTTGAGGGCATGCAAAGTTAAGATTATGAAAAATCTTCAACAAAAGCCTTCATATTAGAACTTATGATTAAGATCTGAACTTTAATTCCAGATATAAAAACAAACTCGATACTCTCACTAGACTAGTCTTCTCCCTTTTAAAGAATTACTGTCCTCTTTTAGTTCACTAGAGTAACTTAGTATATTATGTAGAGATCAGCTGACTTCTTACCTTGTAACATTTAAATGTCACTGTCCCAAATATTTACAAGAAGCCAAGGTCACACTTTTCCAAAAATATTGTCCTTTTCAACCATGAAACAATGAACTTTTTAAAAAATCAAAATCATACATGGCCAATCACATAATGCACTCCTTTTCTTGAATGTTAATTATATTTGATGTTATCACATGAAATGAACACATTAGGGGTATACATTTTTGAAACTAATTATATTGTCTTCTGTTATCCTAAATGCTAAAACTAAAAATCTGTCTATTAGTGTAATCTGAGGTAAAGTGCCAACAACATTCAACAAAATAATTAACAACGAACTAGTTGGGAGCGGGACTCTTCACTGTCTAGTTCTTGCTTTAAAAAAAAAAAAAAAAAAGGAGAATTAACTGGTTAATACACAACAAAATTTAAGAAATGAACCCACAGGATTTATAAATACTTTATTAATAACAAAAAATATTAAATATGTGTCAAAAAAAATCAACTGGACACAATCCAATCATATCCAAATGTATAAAAAGAGAGATGTGGTAGAAGACTATTCAGAGCCTCAGACATAAACCCAGATACTTTCAACATGGTCCTAGACAAGCTACTACACAAAACTTGGAAGCTATCTTTAAGGAATTACATAAAGCCAATATCCTTGTCATTTCTATTAACTAAAAATAATGTGATAATCATAAGCCTAGGAATTAATTTCCTACATTTAAGCTCCAAGACTTTAATTCTGCCTGTCCTAATCTATTTTTCATGTAAACAACACATTTTTCTATTCTGTATAATTTATATAGTTACTATTAAAAATCTTACCTAATTTCAGCTATAAGAACTGAACCCCAAAACAAATCTGTAAGTAATTATAAAGTTATTTGGAGTATAAATTACATGACTGATATTATCAACATGAAATAATTATGTTAAATAAAATCCTCAAATTATAACAACTATAATAATATAAAGCTGATTTACTGACACAGAAGCTACTAGAAAATTAAATTAAATGATGATTAAAACTAGTTAAATCTTAAGTATTTGATTTTAGACCACTCATGATTTAACCATAATAAATATTTTAATCGCAAATAATGTCATGTTGAAAGTGCTTTAAAGTTTCCAAATTATTTCAAAGGCCCTCCATAAAATGTTTAGTCACAGATTGTGGAAAACAGCTCTAAAGAACTGCATTGCACATACACACCCCAACTAAAAGTTGATTAACATGCTTGTAAATGAGTACAATTCTTAAACACTTGCAGTATGATGCACTGAAAACAGTCACCAACAGGGAATTATAGGTTAGGAAGTATAGGCAGTCTTACTATAATTACTCACTAAATACCAAAATATTGTAATATTAATTATAAAACCCTTAACACTAGACAATATAGCACATTAAGATACATAACCATTTGAGTTGTTCAACTAAATTGCTTTTTGCAAAGAAGAGATTATCATTACTTACTTTATTAGCCTGAATCAAATGAAAATCCTTTCCATAGGCCTTCAGCCCTTGTTCAAAATTTCTACACTCTTCCTCTGTCCAAACAGATAATTCCTCTGACAAGATGGGAGGAACAAACTGTTAAGCAATATTCCCCCAAATATTGCATATTAACAAAACTGCAAATAAAACTTAACTTTCTGATAAAAATGAGGGAAACATTTTACTCCTGATCTCTATTAATAATTGTTGCAAAAGATAAAGTGACAAAAATTTCTTATTTAAGAGGATTTTGAATGATTTGGTTCCTACCTCTCCAGCTTTAACTTGGGCTACTTTCTTCTTAATTCTTCATGATCAAACTCTATTAGCCACCTTTTGATTCCTTAAATTTGCCATGTTCTTTCTTTCTTTCTTCAGACTTTGTGCATGGTGTCTCTCCTTTGCCTAGAATTATTTCCTGCCTCTACCTCATCCCCTTTTACTGAGATAATTTTTTTGCATCCCAACAAAAATACCACTTCATTCTGAATGCTTTCCCCAACAGCCCTACTCTCTCCCCCAACTAGGTTAAGTCCCATTACAACAGGTCTCAATAGAACCCTCTAATTTTCCTTTAAGAATTCATCATAGCTATTTTCCAGTTTCCCTACCTAGGATCTAAGCACCATGAGCGGAAGGGACTTTGTTTATAGTTACATCCTCAGAACGTAGAAGGCATTCACATTTTGTTAAATAAATAAGTATCTCTTATTTGTGATATATATATATATATACATATGGCTTCTACCACTCTTCAGTAAGAGTACTACATATTCAGTAAGAGTACTCTTACTCAAGAGTGGTAGGAGCCAGATTTAGCATAAAAAAGAAAAATCCAAATTTTAGTCATGGCTTCATTACTGATGAAAGATGTTTGCTTTAGCCAAGTTACTTTAGAGATCTCAGGCTCATCAATTTTTACCTTTAAGTGAAGGCATTACCTGTCATACTACCTAGTTCATGGGGCAATTATCAAGATCAAATAAGAAAATATTTATAAACATGCCTTAAAAGCATAAGGCAGTATGCATTTTTACTTATATGATTGTATTTTCTCACAAAGAAGGAAGGGACGACCTTAATCCCACTCCCTATAATGATTTGTGTAATACTTGGTATTTACCAAACTCAGAAAAACCAGTATTAATAAGTTTAGGCTGTATCTAGGTAAACTGAAAACCTTAATTTAAAAATTTTTGCCAAATCATGAAAATGAATAAAACTATTTATACTTACCTCTAGCTGCTTTTACATTAAATCTTAATCTTCTCAATGCTTCTTCTGTATCAAAATTGCATTTAACCAATTCATATAAAGCCTAGAAAAATAAAAGGCTTCAATATGTGACCTGGACTATAAACAGTTCGATGCTACAATTTCTTAAGAGTAAAGGTTTTTCAAAAATCCAGTGTTTTCATTCTTTTTTAGGGAAAATGACTTTAGTGAATGTTACAGAGAACACCAAAGAAAAACAAATATGATTTCAATCTTAATTAACTACCTTTAAATATGTACAAAGTAGGATATGTAAAAACCTGGTGACCACAGTATCCTAGGAACTAAAAAATTCATTTTATATCAAAGAAAATCCCTTCTTTGTGGCTTCTTGAGATTCCTATAATTTTAATCAGAAAAGAAAAACAATGATTAAAAAGGTAAAAAAGATAATGCTTTTATATTAGGTTCATGGTACATATTAGGTTCACCATGTACATTACGTTATCTGAGATGAGAATTCCAACTTGGTATCTATAGCTTCTTAGGGATAGCCAAAGGAATTTTTAAAAGCTGAATTAAAAGTATATACAGGCAAAATAAAACATCAAGGGTTTTGTTTCGTTTTTGAGCTTCACACCAATGAAGTCAGTGTGGTAACAATGGGTATCTTATACGGGTAACCTCAGATTCCCTGTCGATAATGTTACAAAAATTTGGGTGGACAGAATAACACTGAAAGTGACAGCATTTACATGTATAAATGTGTATGGCAAAGTTCTAACAGTTGTTTCTTACTCACATACCTGTTCATTGTCTTTAATGTGAGATCCTTCAGGAATTGCTTCTACACCTTTCTCATCACCTGTTCTTCTAGATGCATCTTTAAGAAATATAATCACTTTATCTTCTGGTAAGTACTCAGGGTCCCACAAGAGCTGATCATCATTTTCATATACTAAATTAGTAAAAGACAATATCAAAAAAATTTCTAAAAACTGACAAACTGAGTTTGTGTTAAAACATATTACTAAATAAACAACTCATACTTAGAGCCAAATGTTGAGAACTGAGGTATAGTGTGTTCTACTACTTGGCTGACTTCTTTCTTGGGCAACAATTATAGTCTAGGTGAATTAAACAATTTAAACAGAGAGGAGGTACCACTTTATGCCCCTGCAGATCCAGTCTGACTTTATCTTGACTTTACCAAATTCCAAGCTCTCTTGGTTTGAATACCATCTCTACTGCGTACTATGTGTATGATGGCCTTGGGCAAATTACTTCCCTTCTGTCTCATCTGTGAAAGGAGGTAACAATTAACTCTACCACCTAGTTTTAAGGATTTAAAACACTTTACAAGCATTCTGGCACATTAAAATCCTATAATTTTAACTATAATTATTATTTTTTTAAAATTGTCTAGAAGAATGCTCACCAAATGTTAACACTGCTTAATTCCTGGTGGTGGGATTTGAGGTAAATTTTACTTTCTTCTTTAGATTTTCTGTGATGCTTGAGTATATAAAGCATATAAATCACTTTCACAAAAGCAAAAATGATTACTTTTTTTAAAAGTATTCAAGTTTCATCATAATTTCCATTATAAGAAGATTAAAGCCCAGATCTAATCAAGCTTCAAAAAGTGAAAGGAAAGGAAGATGACCTAAGACAAAGCCTATGGAATTCTAAATGATAAGAAGAAAACATGGATAAAATTAAAGAGTCACAAACAGAAGAAATACCAAGAATGTAACATCACAGATGCTAAGGAAAGAGAGTTTCAAAGAATGGCTTCAAAGACTGGTTAAATTCTTTTGAGTGATGAGGATGAAAACTGAAAATGGTATGCCAGCTTTACTCACAAGGAGGTGAATTTTTGAGAACTGTTTCTGTAGAGAGATGGAAGCAGAAGCCATATTGGATAAAATTGAAGAGTAAACAGAAAGTGAAGAAATAAGAAAACTCTTGAAAAGTTTAGTTATGATGGTAGAGACAGGGGAGTAGCTAGACAGTAGAGCTGAAGCAAGTTGTGTTGTTCTGGTTTGTTTTCAAAGATAAGAGACAAATATGTAAATGCCAACAGGAAGGAGCCAGCCTGAGAAGATTTTGACAATGAATAACTGACAGTGTCAAAGTTTCTTTTATTATGAAAAGAAATTTACAGTTAATTAAGCATATCTTATGTACCAGGCAATGTATTAAGTATTTTCACATATATTATCTTGTCTCCTTACCCACACACACTTCAAAACCCTCTACCTTTTCTTGCTTCCAAAAATAGATACTTTTCCTTAAAGTACAGCTCAAGGGACAATATTGAAAAATTTTTCCTTAATAAACATCATTCCTTTTTTTCTTTTTCTTTTCTTGAGACAATCTCACCCTGTAGCTCAGGCTGGAGTGTAGTGGCGCAATGGCCACTCACTGCAACCTCCGCCTCCTGGGTTCAAGCAATTCTCCTGCCTCAGCCTCCTGAGCAGCTGAAACTACAGGTGTGCACGCCCACACCTAGCTAATTTCTGTATTTTTAGTAGGCACGAGGTTTCACCATGTTGGCCAGGATGGTCTCAATCTCTTGACCTCATGATCTGCCTGCCTTGGCCTCCCAAAGTACTGGGATTACAGGCGTGAGCCACCATGCCCAGCCAACATCATTCCTTTTCTAATCTGTTGGTACAATCCTAGTTATACCCTAAATTATAAGTACAATAAAACTATCATGATAAAATGAATCTGGATATATTGCTACTGATTTCCATTCTCTGCTCAGCCTGTTCTCCACAAACTAAAGTTCTTAAATCCTTGGGATCGCTGGGGTACACAAGGCCATACAAGGAAACCCTAATTCGAAAATAATTCAACCACTATTAACTTACACACCAAATGTTTACTAAGGGCCTATGGGGCAAGGATCAACCTACTTAGTAGTAAGGCTACAAAGATGAGTAAACAAAAGGTTAAAATACACTGTGGTTATTATAAATAACGTACATGAATTTAAGAAAATGTTAGTTAAGTGTAGCTCAGGAGATTTTATAACCAACATAGATACAAGTCCAAACAAGCATGCCTGGATTGTTATTATAAACTAACAAATCATGTATATTTAACTGTTTGAATTAGGAGTGCTAACCAATAAGGAATGTATAATCTGCATGGAGCCTAATAAAAAAAGTTGGATGGCAGAGAGAAAAAAATTGTCAATGTCTCTCCAAGATACTAGGTAAGGAGGTTTCCATATATCAATGAAAAGGACAATTCTGATTCATCCGTTAAGTAGTCCCTATAATAAAGATATCAAGGTATCTCAGTTTTATAGCACTTAAAAAAAAAGTCTGTGGTCATGAAACTGATGAAAAATATCCTGTGAAATATTTTCCATTAAGAATGCACTAATCAGCACTGTCCCTTTGACAAGGTTTATCTCTAACAGCATGGCTTACATAATAGTTTCACGAATTTGGTTTGTGGTAAAGGGTACCCTAAGTGGAGACAAATTCTGGGTATCTTGACAAAAGTTTTAATTTCTAGAACTATAAAGCTGAGGAATGGCCCTTTACCACAGCAATCCCTCCAAAGCAATCTCATTCTGCTAAGTTTAGTCTGATCCTCTTTACACAAACTAATATGCTTAAGTTCTCAAAATGAGAACGCTTCATAAATCACTCATTCCTGAAAAAAAATTACACATGTATAATTACTTTCTAAAATCATGTTAAAATGGAAAACATTCAGTTAGATTTTAAACCATGAAAAAATTAGAACAATCAGACAAGTGAAAGATATGAAGACAATTCAAATTGGAAAGGAAGAAGTCAAATTATCCTGTTTGCTGATGATATGATCTTATATTTGGAAAAACCTAAAGGCTCCACAAAATACTATTAGAACTGACAAATTCAGTACAGTTGCAAGAAACAACATACAAAAATCAGTAGATTTCCATATGCCACCAGTGAACATCTGAAAAGGAAATCAAAAGAGTAATCCCATTTAAAATAGCCACAAATAAAAGTAAGTACCTAGGAATTAACCAAAGTGAAAGAACTAGAAAATATTGACAAAAGAAATTAAAGAGGACACCAAAGAAATGGGATGATATTCCATGTCCATGGATTCAAAGAATCAATGTTGTTAAAATGTCCATACACCCAAAGCAATCTACAGATTCAATGCAATCCCTATCAAAATATCAATGACATTCTTAGAAAAAAAGTTCCTAAAATTTATATGGAACCACAAAAGACCCAGAATAGCCAAAGCTATCCTATGCAAAAAGAACGAAACTGGAGGAATCACATTACCTGACTTCAAATTATACTACAGAGCTACAGTAAAACAGCATGTACTGGCATAAAAATAAGACACATAGAACAGAACAGAGAACCCAGAAACAAACACATACCTACAGTAAACTCATTTTTGACAAAGATGCCAAGAATGTACACTGGGAAAAGACAGTCTCTTCAATAAATGGTGCTGGGAAACTGGATATCCATATGCAGAAGAATGGAACTAGACCCCTATATCTCTTGTCACATACAAAACCCAAAATTGATTAAAGACTTACATCTAAGACCTCAAACTATGAAACTACTACAAGAAAATATTGGGGAAACTCTCCAGGACACTGGACTGAGGGCAAAGATTTCCTGAATAATACCCCACCACAAGCACAGACAACCAAAGCAAAAACAGACAAATAGGATTACATTAAGTAAATAAGCTTCTGCACAGCAAAGGAAACAATCAGCAAAGAGACAACCAACAGAATAGAAGAAAATACTTGCAAACTACCCATCTTAGAAGGAACTAATAACTAAATATATAAGGAGCTCAAACAACCCTATTGAAAAAAGTCTAATAATCTGATTTAAAAATGGGCAAAAGATCTGAATAGATGTTTCTCAAAAGAATACACACATATGGCCAAAAAAAGTGTCCATCAACAGATAAATGGATAAAGAAAATGTGGTACTTATACATAATGGAGTACTATTCAGCCATAAAAAAGAATGAGATGCAGTCGTGTGCAACAACATGGATGTAACTGGAGGTCATTATGTTAAGCAAAAAGTCAGGCACGGAAAGACAAACATCACATGTTCTCACTTATGTGTGGGGTCTAAAAGTAAAAACAACTGAACCCATGGAGACAGAGTAGAAGGATGGTTACTAGAGGCTGGGGAGGTGGGTGCGGGGGAGGGGTGAGAGAGGTAGGGATGGTTAATGGGTACCAAAAAAAATAGAATGAATAATGCCTAGTATTTAACAGCACAACAGAGTAACCATAATCAATAATAACTTAATTGCATATTTTTAGAGAACTAAGAGTATAACTAGATTGTGACACAAAAGATAAATGCTTGAGAGGATGCATATCCCATCTGCCATGATGTGGTTATTACATATTGCATGCCTGTATCAAGACATCTCATGTACCCCATAACTATATACACCTACTATGTACCCACAAAAATTAAAAATTAAAATTAAGCATAAAAAATAAGAGAATGTAATCATTATTCACTGTTGAGATACAATAAAACATACTAAAATTTAAAAAAAGTATATTGTGATAAAACTACCTTCAACTATAATATAAATACTAAAATGTAAGTATAAAATAGGTGCAATTACCTTTTATTGTCAAAATTTAAAAGAAATTTAATAAAAAGAAACAAATGTCTTTCAGTTCTTCATTTATTTGCAGAAAAAAAACTCAATGGTGAACATGTGCTAACCACTATATAAGTAAAGCATAAAATTGAGATTTAATTACAAAAATAAATACAAAAGCCAACAGATCATTTATTTGTGCACACAATTGTTCACAGAACATATCATATGTATAGAATTTCAATATATAATAAAGTCACTCCATACTGATACCTTCAGTGTCCCTATATGTTGCAGGAATTACCTTGAAAAATAAATGCTAGCTATTAAACATTTAAATGATGTATTAAAACATACTGCTATCACAAAAACTGTACTGGCCTGTGATGTTCCCTTGACTGCCTCTGACCTGCTGCTTGCCCTGAGAGTAGGTGCATACTTAGAATATAAAGTAAGTTTTTGGAGAGAATGCTAAAAAGAAATAAACAACAAAAAAACTTCTATTAATAAAAATCCAAAGAGCTTTGTGTATATTAAGTTGAAATGTGAAGAAAACTAAAATAAATGAAGAAAGATTTCTAGTGCTGAGTAATGTCACACTGCACATGAACTCATTAAAAGCACACATATACAACATTCTTTCTGGAACTCACATGAAGTTAATAATCTAAAACAGACTCTTTAAGAAAAAATCTCCAAGTATTACATGTTATTGAGGTATGACTTACCTTAGGACTTTCAAATGAAATTTTAAAAATCATGTAAAATTTAAGTATACAAGTTGTTTTTTCAAATTATTTTAAAAACACAAATATCAAAGTACTCCATTTTAATAAGTATTCCATTTTGCTTACTGAAAGTTTCAGAAGCAAATAAGCTTTTTATATCGTTGTTTACTCTCGTTTGTTTTTAACTCCTTTCACTGATATAAAATGGCCTTTAAAAAACTAAATTATAAAGGTTAGAAAAGGGTTAAAGTGCAGAGCATTGAAAATATAGGGAAAAAAGTAAAAAACTGTTGAGACATTGTAAGTCACACAAAACGAAAAAAAGCGTTCACTTTTTTCTTTTTTTTTGGCTAGGCTTCTATAGACAAAACTGAAAAAATTGAGTAAACATATTTCTTCTCACAGAAACAATGAAGGGTTCTCTTTCACAGAGCAGTGGGGTTACAGTGGGGTTACTTTGTAGGCTGTCATATTCTTATCACATTTTACATATAAAGTAAGAGACCACTACATTGAAAGCATAAATTCACCTAGGTAACTTTACTAATAACCCACCTTTTTCATTTTCTTTGTATCTACAAATGCCAACTGGAATTTCTGCTTGAAACATGGAGCCCACCATAATCTCCTATTTCAAAAATAACATAAAACATTAATAAGATCTAGTAACACAGACTTTATATCCATTTTTTAGCTTCACCATCTTAGTAAACTATTCCTGGTTTCTCTGTCCTAAAATACAAATACAACCAATTAACTATCTCAGAGGAGTACTGTGAAGATGAATGACAATGAATAATGACTGGATGAAAATATTAGTAATAATGGGTGAAATGCAATGTAAACAATAAATACAAACTTTACTTCAAAATATAGAGACAAAGAAATAAAAGTGAATTCTGATAATTCCATTAGTAAGATAACTGCAAAACACCTAAAAAACAAAGTCAAATTCAGGTATTTTCAGAGTATCTGCACTTAAAGACAGATATGATCCCTGCATGTGCATCATCAGCATCACCTAAAAAATTTTTGTTTTTTTGAGACAAGGTCTTGCTTTGTCACCTAGGCTGGAATGATCATGGATCACTGCGGCCTTAACCTCCCAGGCTCAAGTTATGTTCTTACCTCAGTCTCTAAGTAGCTGGAACTATGGGCACATGCCACCACACATGGCTAATGGGAAACTGTTAATGCAAATGCTCAGGCCCCATCCCAGACCTACAGACTCTGGGGACAGGACTCAGTCACTGGTATTTTAACAAGCTATCTAGGTGATTCTGACATACACTTAAGTCTGAAAAACAGAGCTTCAAGGTTAAGAAAAATAACAAAAGGCGTTTGTATAAAGCTCAGTAGGGGCCAAATGAATGAAACTCTAAACAAAATAGATAAGCAGGTTATGGCTTGACTTTTATTAAAACAATACAAAATGAAAAAGTAGCCTCCTCCCTAGAAATATAATTAAATAGGAAATCCAGTATCAAATATATATAGTCAAATCACAGATTGGGTGAAACTGGCTGTTCTGAAAAGCAACTGGAAACTACCACCGGTGAAATTTCACAACTCAAGGACAGCAAGATTACATGAACTCTCTTTTGTCTGATGGCTAAATGTTAAGAACACATTCACTGACATTTTCAAAACTGGGAATGAAAGGTACAAAATCATGGTCTACAAGTTTAGGTAACTCTTAGAATTTGAAAAAGTCTCCTTCCTGCTATTGTTACCCCAACTGATGTGAGGATCTCATTTTATCCAGCACAACTTCAAAGATGTGCTTTATGTAATAAAGTTACTGCTATACCTGTAAGAAAAACCAGTCTCTCTCATGATCAGTTTTCCAAAAAGAAACAAACTTACAACAAATCTTCTCCACTCTTACAATGGAACTCTCTTTATGTCTTCTACTATAAAAAGGGTCTTTATTGTCACATTGTGTGCCTCTTTTAACTTAACTCACCTATGCCTACCAAAGAACACTGTCAAGTTACTAACCCTGGCTGGGATGCTTCTAAAGAATCAATGCCTTGATCCATTCCAGGACAATTAAATTAGAATCTATGAATGAAGGCCCTGGTAGTCAGTACTTCTAAGTTATACAAATGATTCTAACATAAAAACAGGGTTGAGAACATCTGGATTAGTATAAAGATAGGCACTACGTTTTCCCTGTTCAGTACAGAACATTACTTTTCATCTGTTAATTTGTTCTGTAGTACAGGGAAGGGACGGGAAATAGCTCTTTGAAGATCATTATGTACAACGTATCATATACATAATTTTCATTTAATCTTTCAGCAAGCCCCATAAGGCTGACATTGTCATTCCCATACGACATCTAGGAAGATAAAGCTCAAAAATTTGATCTTCTCAGAAGCAAACAATTAGTTAAGTTCTAGAGCTATAACTTTAACTCAGGTTTGACTTCAAAGCTGTTTCCCCTATCTTAAGTTTCGATAAAAATTTGATTTCATCTCATAAGCCTTAAAAAAATGAATCTCTGAACCCTGACAATTATTTACAACAACAAAATCATACTGAAAGAAAACAATCTGCATTTACTCTGGCCTGCTTTAGTACATATTTTTTTTTTTTCTGAGAAAGGTTTGGTTAATTTATACCCTTTCTGAGTAAGGTATGGCTAATTAACACCCACCAGCAATGAAAGGGGTTCTACCTCTGAGCTTTTTTTCTTTCATTTAAAAAAAGAATGAATGCTTAATCAAACTGAACACTCCTTAATCTACTGAACACTCCAGATTTTAAAAAAACAACATGTGTTGAAGATAAACTTGAATATGTAGTGGGAGAGCAATTTAAAAGGACTCCCAAGGTTTCTAGCTTTTTTCATCTTAATTTCTGCATAATATAGGAATCAACAGGATAAAAGAACCCTTCCCCAAAGAGGCTACACAAACAGTAAGTAACTTTCATGGTTCTTGTTTTCTGTCTTGAATCCCATCATTTGCTCAAATTTACACATACCACACACTGGGCAATCTTGTCTCTCAACAAAAATAACATCATTCTTTTATATAAATGATTTAACCAGCTCTACATAAAAAAATTTTTTGAAGACATCGGGTCTCACTATGTTGCCCAGCCTGGTCTCAAACTCCTGGCCTGAAGTGATCCCCCTACCTCAGCCTCCCAAGTAGCTGGGACAATAGGGGAAACACCACTGCAACTAGCCAATTTCACGTAACATTTTGATAGATTTTCCTAAGACCTCAGTTCTTTTGCAACAACTTAAAATTCAAACTAATCTCAATATATTATCTTTAGATTCATTTCAGAAATTAAGTTGTATATAGTGACAAAGAAGCCAAATCGGTTTCTTCATATAATATGCTTATCAGTTATAAATGTCAACATTAAATTCAATCATTTAGAGAGTTTTCCTTTTATAAATATAGAAGGAAAAACCTGCAATACAACTATTAAACAAAATTTACTTAACAAATATCAAAGCCTCCATAACTGCTTTCCATAATATTGAAAAATAAATATGTGATACTTTTTACAGGGCAACAAAAGCCTAATTCAGCACTAGTTCAGGACTAAATCAGAAATGTGGATTTTTGTTTTATTTATTTTTTGTTTTGTTGTATAAAATGAGACATGGTCCTGCTATGTTGCCCAGGCTGCTCTCAAACTCCCAGGCTCAAGCGATCCGCCTGTCTCAGCCTCCCAAAGAGCTGGGATTATAGGCGTGAGCCACCGTGCCCGGCCAGAAATGTGGATTTCTAGTCTTAGAGAGTGCTGACTTCCTCAACAAAATCCAATTCTTTCAATTCATTTTATTTTATAAAAAAATAAATATATCTCTCACCTAGATGTGTTAAGAAGCTGAACATTTACCAAACATTTAAATGTCATAAAAGGGCTTACATCAATTTTATCAATATACATGGCTAGTAAAAAAAATAATTATTACACTAGGCTTTTTTAAAAAAATTAATTTATCTAAATTTTGGGAAAATATTGTTCTAACTACCTTTTTCCAGTCTTCTGATGGAATATAATCTTCATCTTCTTCAGATTCTTCTTCTACTTCACTATCTAGAATAAATAAGACACCAATACTATAAAATGACTGCTTATCCTGTCTATATCTATGTATCTATATATTATTTTTACATCTATCATCAAATATTTGGATATGCTCAAAGGTAACTAATGAATTAAGCCAAGATATTTCTAACCAAATAATTAACACCCTATCACTTAAAAAACCAAAACCAAAAAACCATGAACTTTCTACATAACTGTAATCTCATGAAATGATTTCCTATAAAAACTTAGGGGAAAAAACTGATTTAGAATCAAGATAATACTATCTTACTACATATTTCATGACAGTTAATTTTTCTTCAAGTGTTTTTCTTCCTTTTAAAGTAGAGAAATTTAGGTGTACTTATGAATATACCTACAACAGGCTAAGAGGCAAAGAAAGTAAAAAATGTAAACTAAGGGAAAGACTATGAGAAATAAAAAGTGACCATGAAACAAACATTTAAAGACAGGGCAAGGAAAAAACAAATACATCCAAAGTCAAGTAGCACATGATACAATTACTGTAGCATATTCACTAACAACAAGGCCCCTGCATTGCTAAATTAATAACTTACAACAAAATCCATTAACTGTTGAAAAAAATTTCAGACTAAATGAATTCAAAGACCAGTTTAAAAAATGAGCATTTTAGGTAATACCTAAAATAGTAAAAATTATATTCAAATATTATCAACCAATAACACTTACTTGTATCAAAATATTTACATCGACGTGGGCGGATTATTTCCTGGGCATCTTGAGAAGCAACAGATTGTGATGGATCATCATTGGAAGACTGAGTTTCATCTTCCTGACCTGATGAATCCTTTATATTCTCTTCCTATGGAATAATAAGTTTCTTTAAGATATAAAGAAAACTGTTGCAGATGAAAGGCCATAGCATATAAATTTTGTTCTAATGTAAGTAGAAGACTAAAATGAATATATTAGATGTAATATGGTATTCTGGGTTGGGTCCTGTAACAGGAAAAAGTACATTAGCAGAAAAACTGGCATAATTCAATCTGTAGCTTAGTTAATAATTCAATCTGTACCAAGATGTTAACCTTAACAGAAGCTGAGGTAAGAGTATACAGGAACTTTCTATACTAGCTTTAAACCTTTTATAAATCTAAAATTATCTCAAAATAAAATAAGGAAAATAAACACAAACTGCCAATTAGCCTTTATTATTTAAAAGCAACAGTGTTTTTTTAGAAAGTTGGTATAAATTAATTAGAATAAGCACTGGGAAAAAAATCTGAATGACAAGATCAAACTGTTACCTCTAAGGAGTAGATTACAGGGGATTTCCAGTTTTTATATTATGTATTTCTGTAATATCTTAATTTTTAACACTTAAAATCAGGAACAGTAAAGATTATAAAAACAAGTAATCAAAATATGTAAGAAAAACTTTAACTTCAACAAGAATAAAGACTACAATCTTAAACATACATATATAGACTTACTTTATTTTCCCCACTACAGCCACTGTTGTCATCATTATCAGCGTCTTCATCATCTTCACCTTCTTCTTCCTCTTCCTCCTCTTCGTCATCTTCCTCAGGTAGTCGAACAGTACTACCATAACCATAAAGGCTGAGAAGTTCATGAATTGGCATGTCGCCTTCCTAAATAAATCAAAATAAAAGTTAATGTCTGAATCAGTGTTATTTTTGATTCCCAGGCTATAATCCACAAATCTGTGGCGTATTCATTCTATACTGAAGAATAAGAGCTGTATCATGAATTATCAGATCATAAAAAGCAAAACTGAAAATATTTCTGAAACCTAGGAATATATCAATCTTTTAAGTATTTCTATAAAACCAACCAATTCTAATTGCTGACAACAAGATCTTTTAAGTATAATTAAAAAGTGGCCTTGGTCTAACATGGACTATTATTTTTGCAATCAATTCAGTGTATGCACAATGTCAGTTAACACTATGCATGGATGCCCACTCTTAGAGTACCATACTTAATTTGAGGGTAGAGAAATAGACTATACATCAACTCAGAAAGGGAGATGAAATTAACAGCTCAGCCCGAACACATGAAAAAAAAAACCCCACAAACAAACCAATAATAATATACAGAAATAATAATGGATTACATTAACCGTATATTCTTTTCTATGGTTATCTCCATTTACATATAAAACCATCTCTTACAATCCTTAACATCTATCAAGGCTGGCAGAATAAACATTTCTTCAAAAAAAAAAAAACACACAAATTACAAGCAGTAGATCCAGATTTAAACAGTCTAACTCCAAAAGCCCATACGCATATCAATGCACCATGGTGCCTCAGCCAGGGACTTCCCTCAATCCCCACAAAAACAGACCCTGTGGATGAAAAACAAATGTCCATATGCAATGAAATGAAATCAGCTTTCTATACAAAATACTCACTCTAACCAGTAAACAAGAAATGTACAGTATCAGGGAAACATGACAGAATTCTGATTATAAAAAGAAAATTAATGCAAATCATGTGAACATATTATACACTCATGTACACACATATACAATGCACAAGCTCTGGAGTCAGAAAAGAATCAGTTTAGAAGCTAGAAAAAAAAAGGGTAATCATAAAATAATACATGGTTCATATTTCTCCACTAAAAATGGAAAGAAATAAAGAAATAAGTCTAACTCATGTGTTAAACACATTGCCACAATGGATATGGGTAAATCAGACTGGATTACCAACTTCACTCAAAATCCATGTGCAAGAATAAATTAATGATTATAATTTGGAAAAACTTTCTTACGAAGAAATAGGAAGAACGTGTCATGCAAAACTTCAACTTCACATTACAAATGGATATTCTGGTTATGAATGAGTTTGCGGATCTATTTTGGAAAGATAAACCATTTCCAAGACCCCTAATGATTTGCAGAAGCTACAACCTGAAAAGTGGTAATGTTATGAAGGCAAAGTATTGCCGCTCCAGCTAAATAACCAGCTGGCAAACAATTGACAGCTCTTATACTGTGGTTCTCAAAGTACAACAATAGTGCTGTAAGTGTTCAAGCATCTGGTCCATGTACCGAGGACCTGGTACAGGACACTGATATTTGGGAATCTAAGGAATCAGTACTTAGGAACTAAAACAAAACTTCAAAATAAGAGGTAGAAGTGAGATAAGAGAAAGATAACAAAAAGGCTAGTTTTATTTATTTATTTTTTGAGATAGGATCTTTCTCTGTCATCCAGGCTAGAGTGCAGTGGCATGACCACAGCTCACTGCAGCCTCAACCCACGGGGTTCAAATGATCCTCCCTCCTCAGCCTCCCAAGTAGCTGGGACTATACATGTGTACCACCATGACTGGCTAATTTTTGTATTTTTCATAGAGAAAGGGTTTCACCATGTTGCTCAGGCTGGTCTCAAATACCTAGACACAAGCGATCTGCCCACCTTGGCTTCCCAAAATGTAGGATTAGAGGCATGAGCAACCTTGCCCAGCCTAAAGCTAGTTTTATATACAAGAATAACAAATAACTGCCATAAAGTGTCTTCTATGTATCATGCATTTGTGATACATGCTTTGATTTCACTGTCGTCTTCTCTTACAACAGTGAAAGCAGTGTCAAAACATTACACAATTTAATTAGATCTTTAAAAGTACCAAATGGAGTGCTTGCTACACCTTTATTTGCAAATAAGGAAATCAGGCAAAGAAGCATTATGTACTGATAGAGACTGTATTATAATACCCAGACCTCCTAATCTCAGGTCATGCAACTTTTCTTAAGCTCACATCCTGTACCCCAAAATCAGAGGCAAGTTTAGTAACTGGTCACTATTGTGAATAAAAGCCACTAAAGTCACTAGTATGAATAAGGGCCCCAAAAGGAAAACAACTTTAGCTTAACAGTTTGCAACTAAAATTTACATAGGCTTTAAGAGTTCATGAAGAGCTTGTTTCATCATTTATTTGATCTGCAAAACTCTCCTAATATATTAGTACTTTAATTTTTATAACTGTGTTAACTAATCCTCTGAAACCACACAACTAATTACACAACCATGCTCTGTTTTGAACTCATCTTCTGACAAGACCATGGTACTTGGTTCATTCTAAAAAAAAAAAAAAAGAGGTGTATTATCAATCAAATAAATGCCCCCAGGCTCTCTACCATTGGTCTGTCTTATTAAGGGCATCAGAGATACCTTGATGGCTTACTAAAACAGGCTGCTGAGCCTCACCCAAGTTTCTGATCTAATAAATCTCCAGTGAGGCCCAAAAACCTGCATTAAAAAAATAATAATCTCAGGTGATGCTAATACTGCTGGTATGAGACCACCTTGCAAACCACTAATCTCACAGGTCTAGGGTAAGACACTTGCAAACAACCCTTTCCAATGGGAGGTAATAAAGCTTGAACATTATCTTTACTAAAGCTTATCATGTGATATATGATACCTAGCTAAAATATTTGTTAAAAAAAAAAATAGGTGACATATTAACTACATGGAAAAGAATTTTTCTTTGTTAACCACTGTCAAGAATGTAGAATGTCTGATAATTATAGATTAAGGTTTTTCTCACTTGGATATACAGATGAGAAGTATGACTCACTTTACAAAAATTCATTTCTCAGGCCAAGCGCGGTGGCTCACACCTGCAATCCCAGCACTTTGGGAGGCTGAGGCAGGCAGATCACTTGAGGTTAGGAGTTTGAGACCAGCTTGGCCAACAAGGCAAAAGCCCATCTCCACTAAAAATACAAAAACATTAGCTTGGGCATGGTGGCGCACACCTGTAGTCTCAGCTACTCAAGAGGCTGAGGGAAGATAACTGCTTGAACCCAGAAGGCAGAGGTTGCAGTGAGCCAAGATCATGTCACTGCACTCCAGCCTGAGTGACAGAGCAAGACGGATGGATGGACGAATGGAAGGAAGGAAGGAAGGAAGGAAGGAAGGAAGGGAGGGAGGGAAGAAGGAAGGAGAGAAAGAAAAAGAGAGAGAGAGAGAAAGAAAGAAAAGAAAAAGGGAAGGAAGGAAAAGAAAAAAGAATATAATTCATTTCTCAAAGAAAAATTCTGC
>CAUYLG010015269.1:0-19197 GCA_963573385.1 Cacajao melanocephalus
GGGAGTGACAGATCTTAGTTATTTATTACAGGGCGCAGGGGCCATGATGGAATCAGCTTGGGCTGTTTATCCGGTAAACCAAGGCTAGCAATTTTGGGCAGTTACTGATAAGGAAGGTGTGCAGCCTTACTTAGACGCCAAGGTGAGCAGTTATTGTGAGGAGAATGGGGCAGCTGTTTCAACTTATTTAAAACACAACTTTGTCTTTTATAAAATAGTGTTGTTCAGGCTCTAATTTTAGGCCAGCTATAGCACAAGATCACACCATTGCACTCCAGCCTGGGCAACAGAGCAAGACCCCATAACAAAAAAAAAAAAAAAAAAAAGGAAAGAAAGAAAGAATTATCATTTTGAGATGGAAAGACAATTCCTGTGCCATCATTTTTTCTTCCTCCTTTTCTTCTTCTTTCCTTTTTTTCTACACGTAAAAGTTCACCAAAAATTATGTTGAATATTCTCTTTTTTTTTTTTTTTTTTTTAGATGGAGTCTCACTGTGTTGCCCAGGCTGGAGTGCAGTGGTGTGATCTTGGCTCACTGCAACCTCTGCCCCCTGGGTCTAAGCAACTCTCCTGCCTCAGCCTCCCAAGTAGCTAATATTACAGGCACCTGCCACCATGCCCAGCTAATTTTTGTATTTTTAGTAGAGGCAGGGTTTCACCATGTTGGCCAGGCTGGTCTCAAACTCCTGGGCTCAAGTGATTCACCTGCCTTGGCCTACCATAGTGCTGGGGTTAAAGGCGTGAGCCACTGCTCCTGGCCTGAATATTCTCTTCTAATTTAAGGTTTGTTATCTTTTTGTCCTCCACACATTAAAGGCCAGTAAAGTTTTTTTAAAAGTGATTTAAAAAAATAAATACAAATGGCCAAGAAATAAAGGAAAGCATATCTAACCTCACTAATGATAGCCAAACACAGGCGAAAAATCAACATACCAATATTCACCTATAAAAACTGTTTTATTAGCTGTGCATGGTGGTGTATGCTATAGTCCCAGCTACCTGGAAAGGCTGAGGTGGGAGGATTTTGGAAGCACAGGAGTTCCAGATTACAGTGAGCTATGATCACACCACTGCACTCACTCCAGCCTGGGCGACAGCGCAAGACCGTTTCACATACACACAAACACACACATACACAAAAGCGTTTCACAGAACAATGCCTACTGTTAAAATGGATGTGGGCAAACACTTCTGCCCTCCTAGTGGGGGTATAAATGGGCATAACCTTGTGGAGGATACAATGTAGTGTTATTAAAAACTTGAAAACTGTTTTTTGACCCCCTCTGGACTCTTTATTTTAAGAAAATAATAGGCCAGGCTCGGTGGCTCACGCCTGTAATCCCAGCACTTTGGGAGGCCGAGGTGGGCGGATCACGAGGTCAAGAGATCGAAACCACCCTGGCCAACATGGTGAAACCCCGTCTCTACTAAAAATAGAAAAATTAGCCGGGCGTGGTGGCACGCGCCTGTGGTCCCAGCTACTCAGGAGGCTGAGGCGGAAGAATCGCTTGAACCCAGGAGGCGGAGGTTGCGGTGAGCCGAGATTGCGCCACTGCGCTCCAGCCTGGTGACAGAGCAAGACTCCATCTCAAAAAAAAAAAAAAAAAAGAAAGAAAGAAAGAAAGGAAGAAAAATAATAGTTGTCCTCAAAACTGTAGTAAGAAGGATGTTTACTGTATCATAATTAGTGATAGCGCAAAACAAAACAGCCTAAAAGTTCAACAGTAGCAAGATCCGAAAATCGAATACGATAGAATCATGTGATAAAAAGTGTACCACTGTTTAAAATGATTATGATGAAGAAGAGAAAAATAAAGTGGTTTCAAATGGAAGAGAAGAAAGAAATATTTATAGAATGAATATTCCCGAAAGTAATTGAGCACGGTCGTAATGGACTGTAGTCACATCCACACATTGCTCATAAGAGCAGGCCTTGCCAGCCTGCCCACAAAATGAGGTCATGCTTGATTTTGCTGCTCATAGGGTGACCTGAGCCCCTCTCCAACTGCCTGCTCTCCCTTCTCACTGAAATCGCCTTTGCAAAATTATGACAGTAAGAGAAGTCGGACATAGTTGACTCCATCTTGCGCCTGACCTTCAAGCTCTCCTTAGTTATTCCTGGATATAGGCCAAGCTAACTTAAGGAGGAATTTATAGTTTAGCTTGAAAGCAAGGATAATAGTTCCTCCCTAAAACTAACTCCCTTCTTGCTCAGGGACCAAAACCGCCTTCGTTAGACTGATGAACAGGAATAGGATTATGGGAGGGGCCTGAACTCTGCTAAAATGTAGGTTGTAGTTTCCATAATCTGTTACTGCTCAGGAATCATGTGGCCAGAGATTGCAAGATTTGTGACTTTCTCTATTGCTCCTATTGATAGCATCACTAAGTTTGGTTTTTGAGATATTTTTCAGACTGACCCCAGCTGGACTCTTGACTCAACTGGTCCAGGGGCCCCATCCAGAGGTGAACTCGGTACATGGGGACTGTTTTCCACATTACTGTGATATCATCCCCAACCTATCCATTCTCTAGCCCCCTGCCCACCAAATTGTCCATGAAAACCCTAACCTTTGAGCCTTGGAGGTGGGGGAGACTGACTCGAGTGACAATTCTAGTTCTCCTGGGTGGGCCAGCCTTGCTTCAATTAAACTCTCCTTCTCTGCTGCAGTGCCTTGGTCTCAGAGAATTTATTTTGTCTGTACAGTGGGCAGGAAGAACTTGTTAGGTGATTATACCACATCCCTGCCCACCTGACCCAACAAGAAAGCAGTCCTTCCCAGACTGTCCCCGAGATATTTATGGGGTTCCCAAAAGTGGGTAGGGGCTGTTGGCTGTGGTCACATAGTACCTGCCCATTTGGCCTCTCCTCCTCTGTCTCCCATCAGATGCCACGTGCAGAAGCCTCACCACTGGTCCTCCTGACAGTGTGTGTAGTGAGAAGACCAAGGTCAGTGTCTGGTGTGGCCTCCACCAATTTGTTACAGGTAGTTAGAAGGCATGAATGGGGCAGGAGAGGGCACCCCCCACCCACGAGGAGGAATGTTCGGTAATTATCACATTGCCTTTCTAAAAATGATAAATTGGCAGCCGGTGCCAGGGAGAGGCCATTTCCTGATGGTCCACACCTGTTACACTAAAGAGTTAATTGAGGCCAGGTGCAGTGGCTCATGCCTATAATTCCAACACTTTGGGAGGCCGAGGCAGGTTGATCACCTGAAGTCAGGAGTTCAAGACCAGCCTGGCCAACATGGAGAAATTCTGTGTTAGTCAGTCAGTCAGTCAGTCAGTCAGTTAGTTAGAAAGGTTAGTTCTATCAGTCTAGGCCCTCAGATCTTGCTGAGAATCTTACCAAATGTCATGAAATCACTTTTATCAGCTTTTGGTTTTCTCTTCTTTTATCCCAATGGCTCAAACCCAGATGAGAACAGACTAACGTCTCTGTTCATTGTCCTTCTGGCCTCCGAGCTGAAAATAAGTAAACAAATAAATGCCCCACGTCCTCCGAAAGAAATCTAACCTATTCAGATACAACTCTTACCCTTTTCTTCCTTCTCATCCCCAAATCTTCCCACTCACCTCCAATATTTTTAAGTTTCTGGAAGTACCAGCCCCACAAGCATCTCCTTCAGAGACTGCGAGACCTATGCACTAAAGCCTTCATGAGGTCATTTTGCTTTAACCGATTCGAAAATATATATTTTTTTCTTCTGCTCTCCTTCCCTTTCATATATATATATATATATGTGTGTGTGTGTGTGTGTGCGTCTGTGTGTCTGTGTGTGTGTGCGTGTGTGTGTATATATATTTTTTGAGACGAGGTCTTGCTATGTTGTCCAGGCTGGTCTTGAACTCTGGAGCTCAAGCAATCTTCCTGCCTTTGCCTTTGAAAGTGCTGGGATTATAGGCATGAGCCACCATGCCTGGCCAGCCCTTTCATAATTTTAAAGCCGAAATTTTGGCCAATTTTATTTTTATTGTAGCCATTAGCCTTTTGTTTACAAAGGTATCTCTCCCAATCATGTGTCTAGGAAGAAAATAAGAATTTATACCAAAAATTATACTTTCTCTTTCATCCAGTTCCCAGATCACTACTTCTATTCTACAATATTCAAAAGACCATGATTTTAATCACATCTACTCTGGGATTAACCAAATGGCTTTAACAAACATTTGTCCTTTCAAAATTAAAAAAAAAATACATTAGTTACATGTTTTTCTATAAAAATAATATCCATGATGAGAATATACATTGATATAACTATTGGAGAACTTTAGCAATATTATCTATGAAAATAAAAAGATTGGTAACTTCAGAGTTGAAATGGTCACTGATTTTTATTTTCTTATTTTTGCTTACTTTGTTTTTTTCCTATGTTGAGCAGGTATTGCTTATGTAACTAAAAATATTGTAAAATGTTTTTAGAAATATAGAAAAGAAAAAGACATCTATCTAAAACCCCCAGCTGGGTGAGGTTAAAGTCTTTTTAAATTACTATTTATCTATAGTTACTTAATTTGTATGATTAAATTTGCTGTTACAAAGTGTTTCTGAATTTACAACTCACCCTTCACAGCTCTGGAAATCACACTGTGGGAATGTTTTACTCATGCTGGAAATGGCATCAACACGTTTCCCTCTTAATCTGTGACTCTGTGACAACTCTTTCTTTGAAACTCAAACCAAGTCCCTCTCATCCATAAATCCCGCTTCTAGATCCTCTCCTCTGAGCCTCGACCACCTGCTCATACGTCACTCAGATGATACCACAGCCATTGTTAACCATCTTTTTACCTGCCTGCCCTATCTCCCCGGGGATCTGAGAGCTTCTGTTGAAACTGGACTGCACCTCCCAATTCTTTGTATCCTCAATGAGGAACACAGTGTAGCAGATGCTCAAACACTGTTTGAAGATAAAATAAAACGATCTCAATTTTACTAATTTCTATGTATTAATGCTGCACACTATATTTAAGATCTTATTATAAAAGGCTTCAAGATTTTCCATAGGTGGATTTAAGGTGACTGCATGGAGGAATGAAACAATGCTTATGAATATGATGAAACTGCTCAAGGAAAACAACAGAACAAAACAATGCCTGGCTAGATGGTGGCACTTTAAGCAACTTAAAAGTCTGATGCTGAGCAATCTCCTTCTTAACATTTTTCTGGAAGGATTCATTTCCCTGAACAATTAGTCATCTCTGAGAATTCGCTTTTCCTCTGTTTAACAAAACTACAAAGACTGGAAAATATGCTGATGTTGGAAAGTCAGGATAAATATTTTTACGACATATTTAAATCTTAAGTCTACAGTAACTTTTATTTTGAATTTGTGAATTTCTGTGTTTATTATTTATTTACAATCTTTGGCTGTTTCCTTATAAGTGATAAAAATTTAGGGAGAAATAGTTACAAGTATAAATATTTTTAAATTATAGTAATTAGTATCATAAGCAGACTATTCAAACACCTCTTCACTTGATATGATCAAATTGTATTTACTTGTCCTTTCCTTTATAATCTTCCTTACTTCCTTCCTCTTTATATTCTTTATAAACTTCCTTCTTTCTCTCTCTCTCTCTCTCTCTGTTTTTGAAACAGGGACTCGCTCTGTTGCCCAGGCTGGAGTGCATTGGTGCAATCTTGGCTCACTGCAATTTCCACCTCCTGGGCTCAAGCAATCATCCCACCTCAGCCTCCCAGGTAGTTGGGACTATCTACACATGCACCAGACTCAGCGAAGTTTTGTGTTTTTTGTAGAGTCCGGGTTTTGTCATGTTGCCCAGGCTGGTCTCAAATTCCGGAGCTCAAGCGATCCACCCACCTCAGCCTCCCAAAGTGCTGGGATTACAGGTGTGAGCCACTGTGTCTGGCCAATCTTTTATCTTTATCAAATTTTTTTCAACCTGAGGTCTTTAAGAGTAAAAAGCTTTTTACTCCCATACATTTTTCCAATACCCCCAGTGTTGGGTATTGTCCAATTTAGACTCTATAATTTTTTTTCTGTTTTTTTTTTTTTTTAGAGATGGGGGTCTCACTATGTCGCCAAGAATGAAGTGCAGTGGCTCTTCACAACGACAGCGCACTACAGCCTTGAACTCCTGGGCTCAAGTGATCCTCCCACCTCAGCCTCTCGCGTAGCTGGGATTACAGGCATGCACTACCACACCCAGTTTTTGCCTATTTCTAAATAGTCATCTTTTAAATTTTTTAAAAAATTTACCTTTTAAAAATTTCTTGTTCTCATGAAAATTACATAATGCATGAGCACTTTAGAAAAATTAGTAAATACACATAAATTAAGGCTGGGCATGGTGGCTCATGCCTATAATCCCAGCACTTTGGGAGGCCAAGGTGGGCAGATCACCTAAGGTCAGGAGTTGGAGACCAGCCTGGCCAACATGGGGAAACCCTATCTCTACTTAAAATACAAAAATTAGCTGGGCCTGGCAGCATGTGCCTGTAATCCCGGCTACTCTGGAGGCTGAGGCAGGAGAATTGCTTGAACACAGGAGGCAGAGGTTGCAGTGAGCCAGGATCGCACCATTGCACTTCAGCCTGGGTGACAGAGTGAGACCCTGTCTGGAAAAAAAAAAAAAAGAAAAGAAAATACACATAAATTTTAAATCATTAAATTTCACCATTCAGAAATAGCCAATATATTTTGATGTATAGACTTCCAAATACTTAGATACAGAGACGAATATACATATTTAAATGTTTTAATAAAAATAAGGCCATACTGTATATTCTTTGCTATCAACTATTTACATGATAATATATTCTGAACTTTATTTTTATGGCCATAGCTATATTTATACAAGATAATTTTTAAGGAATTCATGTAGACATTTATATAACACACTGAAAAGTTTATAAAGAAAAATAAAAACAAGGAATAGTCAGAAAACTATTCTTTCTAATTTTAGATCTGTCATCTTTTAGAGGTGTGACATTGTTTTACTCTGTTACTCTTTTCCGCATCCGTCAAAATGAGAAAATAGTACTGTTCAAACCTACCTTGCATATTTGTCATATTCATCAATTGGAAACACCTTTACAGGTTTCAAGTATTATTCAAACGCAAGACCTTATGATCTCTGGACAGATTCATAGCCAGGATATGACATCTGCAGGGCCTAAATAATATCTTCTTGAAGATAATAACCCTCATAATGCCTGCAGTCATCCACTGAAAAAAGAGTTATTGAGCATCTCCTATATGTCAATGTGAGCAATCGAAATCAAGGTCTGTCCTTGTTAATCAAGAGTCAGATGTTAATCAAATAGTCCATTTTTAAATATTATAAATAATATTTTTATTTAGTTTATTATTCTAACCTCTAAAAGTCAAGATATATATATATATATATTTTTTTTTTCTGGTGGAGCCTTTGCTTTGTCGCCCAGGGTGGAGTGCAGTGATGCAATCTCGGCTCACTGCAACCTCTGCCTGCAGGGTTCAAGCAATTCTCCTGCCTCACCCTCCTGATTAGCTGGGATTACAGGCACCCACCACCACACCCAGCTAATGTGTTTGTGTTTTTAGTAGAGATGGGGTTTCGCCATGTTGGCTAGGCTGATTTCGAACTCCTGACCTCAAGTGATCCACCTGCTTTGGCTCCCAGAGTGTGCTAGGTGCTATGATTAGGCGAGAGCCACTGAGCCTGGGCTTTTTTTTTTTTTTTGGTAGAGAAGGGGATCTTGTTATGTTTCCCAGGTTGGTCATGAACTCTTGGCCTAAGTGATCCTCCTGCCTTGGCCTCCTAAAGTACTGGGATTACAGGTGTGAGTCACCACCCAAGACCTTGATTTTTAACTGTTTTTCAAATGCATTATGCTTACAAATTATATCTCTATTTTAAAAAATACAATGTAATAATTGTTTTAATTCAGAATTAATAAGAAAACAAAAAGCTTACTCTGGACCAGGGAAGCTATACATTTACATGTGTATTTCTGATTCTGGCTATAATGATTATAGATTCTAATATTCTCATTTTACATATTAACAAATTGAGGTTTAAAATGGGTTCAGTGTTTACCTAAGGTCACACAGGTAATGTATACCCAAACCTGGGATTCCCAAACCATCTTCTTGCCTCTACTCTTCAGTTTCTGCCCTTTCTCATGTCTACCTACCTGTTTTATTTTTTTTATTTTTATTTTTTTGAGACAGAGTCTCATTCTATAACCCAGGCTGGAGTGCAATGGCATAATCTCAGCTCACTGCAATGTTCGCCTCATGGGCTCAAGTGCTTCTCCTGCCTCAGCCTCCCAAGTAGCTGGGTTTACAAGCGTGTGACACCACACTTGGCTAATTTTTCTATTTTCAGTAGAGACAAGGTTTCACATGTTGGCCAGGCTGGTTTTGAACTCCTGACCTCAGATGATCTGCCCACCTAGACCTCCCAAAGTATTTGGATTATAGGTGTGAGCCACTGTACCCGACCATCTTTTAAAAATTATAATTTGTGCCAGGTGCAGTGGCATGTCCCTGTAGTTCCAGCTATTCAGAAGGCTGAGGTGGGAAGATGACCGGAGCCCAGGAATTCAAGGCTTCAGTGCACTACAACTGCACCTGTGAATAGCCACTGTACTCTGGCCTGGCAACATAGTGAGATCCCATGTCAAAAGAAAAAAAATGTAATTTGTTATCAATGTTGGATGAATGTTGTTGTTTCGTTGTGTTTGTTTAAACAAAGTATTGTGACTATAAATTACAAAAAAAAGTAGACCATTGAAACAACTCAAATACATAGGAAAACTATCAGTGAAACAAAACAATAATGGATGTCAAAGTGAGCTGCGTGACCATAACAGTTCATTCACTTCAAAGATTCAGCATATAATGGAAAGATTTGGATGACCTATCCACATTCAGGACTGTCTCCTATGCAAATTTCCAACAATTTACATTGGAATTGTAACTTTACATTCTACTTTTTATTTTCTGAATAAAATTTTTGGTTTAAATTGTGTATATTATGTGTAGTTTTTTTGTTTAAATTGTACAGGCTTGTTTCTTGCCTTTAGACTAATGTCCTTTTTTTTTTAGATTGCACTTTGGAGCAACCAAGGATCATACTGCTTTAGCATTCACCCATCCATTAAAGATGTATTATACAGAACATTTTGCTTGGCAGTAGTATGAGGGAATAGTAATAGAGATGAGAATATAAGGATGAATAAGACACTGACATTGTTTTCAAGAAGGTGAATATGATATTGCCATTGCTTTCACAGTCTGCTGGGAAAGTCTCAGTCTAGGGAGGGACAAATAGTTAAATACTGTGTTGTGGAAAGAAAAAGAGAGAAGCTGATTAGGAGTCAAGAAGACTTCTTATAGATATTAAGATTTGAGCTACATCTTGAAGGATGAAAAATAGTTTATCACTTTGACAAAGGGAAAAGGATTTAGGGCGAAAGAAAAACCAATGCACGCATGACCGAACATCTTATGTTGGCATAAAAGAGGCTGGATACGATATACGAAGGAGAGTATCAGGAGTGAGAATAGAGGATGGGCTGAGGCCAGATCACCAAAGACTTTACTGGAAGGTTTTCAAGTAAAATGTGATGCAATTATATTTGTGAACCAACTTTATTTGGTTCCGTATGTCAACCTGAGATAATTCAAAGCATTAAAATTTAGTTTGAGTTTATTTAAGCTAAAAGCTGGTAATTGCCATCTGGAAAACACAGATGCAAGAGAAATGGGGCAGTATTCTGAAATTAAAAGTTAAGTTTTTAAGGCTGGGTGCAGTAGCTCATGCCTGTAATCCCAGCACTTTGGGAACCTGAGGCAGGAGGATTGCTTGAGCCCAGGGTTCAAGACCAGCTTGGGCAACATAGCAAGACCCCATCTCTACAAAAAATAAATTTATTAAACTTATTTTTAAATTATATATATATATATATATATATAATTTCATTAAGTCATAAATAAGGCAATTTAAAAAAAATCATTGAAGATATGCTTGCCCTAGAGATTAAAAATTTAAGGAAGGCATTTGCTTTAGACAAAATAAAAAAGAAAACCCACACAAATCCTGGTAAATTAATATATAAGTATACATACATACTTATACGACAGTAGCAGGCTGAAATTAAAAATAATTCAACAATTGTTATTCTTCTTTTTTAGCCAAATTCTCAGGTCTAACCTGATTCCTTTTTTGCTTTGTCTGATTCATGTTAATTTCTGATTCATGTTAATTTATATTACAGTAAATTTGGGTCATGAAGGCAAGTTATATAAGTCACTGCTACTGTTGTATAAGTATGTATGTATACTTGCATATTAATTTATCAGGATTTATGTGAGTTTTTTGTTTGTTTTTTGTTTTGTCTAAAGCAAATGTCTACCTTAACTTTTTAATCTCTAGGGCAAGCATATTTTCCAAGCCAGTTGTTTCCAAGAATAGTTTTATTTTTATTTTTAAACACGTTTTCTTTCCAACTTTTAGGTTCAAGGGGTACATGTGCAGGTTTGTTATATGGGTAAATTGTGTGTTGCAGGGGTTTGGTGTACATATGATTTTGTCACCCAGGTAATCAGCATAATACTCAATAGGTAGTTTTTCCATCCTTACCTTCTTGTCACGCTCCACCCTCAAATAGGCCCCAGTGTCTATTGTTCCCTTCTTTGTGTTCATGTGGATTCAATGTTTAGCTCCTAGTGATGATATGAGAACATGTGGTATTTGGTTTTCTGTTCCTGCTTTAATTCACTTAGGATAATGGCCTCCAGCTCCATCTATGTTTCTGCAAAGGTCATGAGCTCATTTTTCATAGCTGTGTAGTATTCCATGGTATATATGTACCACATTTTCTTTATCCAGTCCACCACTGATGGGCATCTAGGTTGACTTCATGTCTGTGCTATTGTGAATAGTGCTGCAATGAACATACGTGTGCATGGGAAACTGCCCTTGGATATCTTTCATAGTATAGCTTTCTTCTCATGTTGAAAAATGCATTTTAGCTGCTTCTGATTGATTCTGCCTTTCCAGACTGGTGTTGTGATGACTATGCAGATGTCAATGAAAGTATGGGCCATCCCCAGGCTCTGGAACATGATTGAAGTCATTACCTGTTTTTGATGCTCAGCTGTATTGCTTTCCATCTGAGAGGAAAACCCATTTCCTCTGTACTTTACTCTCAACACTCACATCACTTCACTGCTGACATCAAATGTATGTTGCTGTTGCTGTTGTTGTTTTCCCACACCAACCGATTCTCCAACTGTCTGGACACCAACTAGGTATCCCACAATGCAAATGAATTCCAACACTACAGCCTGAGCTTATCCCAAACTCCTCAGAAGAAGGGCTCAGTCCTGCAAGACTGTTCCTACTTCACATGCCAATTCCAAGTCCAGGTTATCATCTGTGCTTCTGACTGACCAGCTATTAATTGGAAGTTCCCACAACCACCAACCCCCTGCCAACTTCACTTTTAATAATTTGCTAGAACTGGCTGGTCACAGTGACTCATGCCTATAATCCCAGCCCTTTGGGAGGCCGAGGTGGTGGATCACCTGAGATCAGAAGTTTGAGACTAGCCTGGCCAACGTGGTGAAATCCCATCTTTACTAAAAATATAAAAACTAGCCAGGCGTGGTGGTGCTCGCCTGTAATCCCAGCTACTTGGGATGCTGAGGTACAATAATTGCTTGAACCCAGGAGGCAGAGGTTGCAGTGATCCAGGATCACGCCACTGCACTCCAGCCTAGGCAACAAATCAAGATTCCATCTCAAAGAAAAAAAATTGCTACAATAGCTGGAAGAGCCCAGGAAAACAGTTTACTTACTGTATTGCCAGTTTACCATAACAGAATGCAAATCAGGAACAGCCAGATGGAAGAGACGAATAGGGCCACATAGGAAGCAAACGGTGTTCAGTTTCCATTCCCTCTTCAAGCGCACTACCCTCCCAACACCTCCCCATGTTCCACAACCTGGAAGCTTTCTCTGAACCCTGTCCTTTTGGGGTTTTACCGAGGCCTCATTCTGTAGGCATGATTGATTAAGTCATTGGCCATCGGTGATTAAGTCAATCTTCAATCCCTCTCTCTTACGAGATGTGGGGATTTGGGGGCTAAAAGTTCAAACTCTCTAACCACGTGTAACCACATGGTTAGTCCCCCTGGCAACCAGCTGCCATCCTGAGGCTATCCAGGAACCCCCAGCTACCAGTCATTCATTAGCATACACAAAGACACTTACCACTTCAGTGACAAATGGTTTTAGGATTATGCATTTCTGTATTAGTTCATTCTTGCATTGCTATAAAGAAATACCTGAGTCTTGGGAATTTATAAAGAAAAGAGATTTAGGCTGGACTCGTTGGCTTATGCCTGTAATCTTGTCACTTTAGAAGGCCGAGGTGGGTGGATTGCTTGAGCTCAGGAGTTTGAGCCCAGCCTGTGTAATAAGGTGAAATCCCATCTCTACCAAAAATACAAAAATCAGCTAAGCTTGGTGGCTCACATCTGTAGTCCCAGCTACTCAGGAGGCTGAGGTGGAAGAATCGCTTGAGCCTGGGAGGTTGAGGCTGCAGTGAGCTATGATCACACTATTGCATTCCCACCTGGGTGACAGAGTGAGACCGTGTCTCAAAAAACAAAAAAGAAGAGTTTTAATTGGCTCATGGTTTCACAGGCTGTACAGGAAGCACGATACTGGCATCTGCTCAGCTTCTGGGGAGGCCTCAGAAAACTTACAATCATGGTAGAAGGTAAAGCAGGAGCAGCCATGTCTTAGGTGACAGGAGCAGGAGCAAAAGAGAAGGGGGAGGTACCATACACTGTTAAACTACCAGATCTCGTGAGAACTCACTGTCATGATGAGGTAGGAAAGACCGCAAACAAACCTCTGGAACACCGAACTGGAAAGGAAGTGGTGATTTATTTGGCTGGGAGCTGTGGCGGGCCCGAATGCCCCAACAGCCGAGCTCCCCAACAAAGAAAATCCTTGCCCTTTTAAAGGCTTACAACTCTAGAAATTGCAGGTGAAAAGGTCTTGATCCATGAAGTGGGCATAGGATACATGACTTAGGTGGGGGTCTGATTGTGTGTAAGTAAAAACAGTGCCTTCCAGAAAGATTCCTCCACACCATATCTGTGATCTACAGATGGGATTCTGGTTAGCAGTAAGGGTCTTATCCTTAACCTGGCCAGCGGCGCAAACCAGCCCCTCTTCTGGCTGACTTCTAACTTCTCCTTTTGAGATGCAATGTAGAAGGCTGAAGGGGAAGTGGCCTTAGAAGCTGAAGAGGATTAAAGGTCTCCTTCCACAATGAGAACAGCACCAAGGAAATGGTACTAAACCATTCGTTTATGAGAAATCTGCCCCATGACCCAATCACCTCCTGCCAGGCCCCACCTCTAACATTGAGGGTTATAATTCAACTTGAGATTTGGTGGGGACACAGATCCAGAGCATATCAAACTGCATGCCAAGGGATGAAGGGATAGTGATCAAATATATATTTCTTCTTCCTCTTACTATTTTTTAAAATAGAGATGGGGTCTCATTACATTGCCCAGGCTGGTCTCAAACTCCTGGGCTCAAGCAATCCACCTGCCTTGGCCTCCCAAAGTGCTAAGATTACAGGCATGAACAACCGTGCCCCACCTATTTCTTTTTATTTTACACCATCCCATACTCATTAGATTACATGAGAAAGTCCAATATGGAAAGAGTTAACAGTTGCTCCTCTCTTCTTCCCAAGAAAAGTGTCAAAACCACATTATTGCACAGGAGAATGCTATCAAATCTTTAAAATACAGATAATTCCAGTTTCTTTTAAACTTTTCTGGAGCCTAGAAAAAGGAGAAAAGCTTCCTAATTATTTTTATTCATTTTTATAAAGGGAATATAAAATATATAACCAACAAAGACTACAAAATTTACAAAGGCGAAGGCCTCACGTGGTGGCTCATGCCTGTAATACTAGCACTTTGAGAGGTCAATGTGGGAGGATCACTTGAGCCTAGGAGTTCAAGAACAGCCTGGGCAATCTAGGCAGACCTTGTCTCTACAAAAAAATTCTTTTAATTAGCAAGACACAGTGATGTGTGCCTGTAATCCCAGCTACTCGGAAGGCTGAGGCGGGATGCTTATGTGTATCCAGGAGTTGGAGGCTGCTGTGAGCTATGATCATGCCACTCCACTCCATCCTGGACAACAGTGTGAGACTCCAACTCAAAAAACAAAAAATACAAAGCCATAGACTAGTCTTTCTATTTATATCAATACTAAATAAATTATTAACAAGCAGAATCCAATGGCAATTTATGACCATGAAGGTTTTTCTCCTACGAATATATGGATAGCTCAATTCTAGAAAATCTAATAATATGTGTTATCTATCACATGATCATCGCCATGGATGCTGAAAAGGAATTTGATAAAATTCAACAATGATCCTAGAAAATAAAACAAAGAAATTTTCTTTTTTTTTTTTTTTTGAGATGGAGTCTTGCTTGTTGCCCAGGCTGGAGTGCAGTGGCATGATCTCGGCTTACTGCAACCTCCACCTCCCAGGTTCAAGCGATTCTCCTTCCTCAGCCTCCTGAGTAGCTGGGACTACAGGTGCATGCCATCACGCCCAGCTAATTTTTTGTACTTTTAGATCTGATGGGGTTTCACCGTGTTAGCCAGGATGGTCTTGATCTCCTGACCTAGTGATCCATCCACCTCGGCCTCCCAAAGTGCTGGGATTACAGGCGAGAGCCACCGCACCCCGCCAAAACAAAGAAATTTTCAATAAAAGAAGTGTTGACCATAAAGCCAGACTTTATATAATATTTAAAGAGGTTTATTCTAAGACAATATGAATGACCGTGGCTCAGGTTACAGTTTGGTTTTATATTGCAGAGTGGGGAATGCTTGAGTGAAGGAAGACAAGGTGGGTTGTGGAAGCCAAGGTTCTTGTTTTGTAGATGAAGCCTCCAGGTAGCAGCCTTAGAGAGAAGAGATGGTAAATATCTCTTTTAATGGTGTCAGACTGTCATTTAATCTCTCCTAGATCTGGGAAAGACCTAGAAACAGAAGCAGATTCTTTACAGATGCAAATTACTCTACAAAAGACAGGTTTGCAGGGCCATTTCAAAATATGTTAAGAAAATATATTTTGGGGCAAAATGTTTTTATTGGCTTCAGGATCTGCTATCTGTTATGTAATGCTATATCAGAGTTGGGTTGGAATTTGCTATTTTATTGCCAAAGCGCCTGTTTTGTCAGTCTTATGCTCTGTATTTTAACAGTAATGCTGGTAAGTTAAGCCCAAACACCAAAAGAAAAGGGGCATGAGACATGTCCCACCACCCTTCTCCTTCATAGCCTGAAATGCAGTTTGTTATTGTTGTTGTTTTGAGACAAGGTCTCACTCTGTCACCCAGGCTGAGTGCAGTGGTGATCACGGCTCACTTCAGCCTTGAACTGTCAGGATCTAGTGATCCTCCTGTCTCAGCCTCTGGAGTAGCTGGGACTCCAGGAACGTGCCACCACACCCAGCTAATTTTTAAAAGGTTTTGTAGAGATGAGGTCTTGCTATGTCGCCCAGGCTGGTCTCAAACTCCTGTCAAGCTATCCTCCCACTTTGGCCTCCCAAAGTGTTGGGATTACAGGTGTGAGGTACCTTGCCCAGACAAATATCTAAAATGTTTGAAAAAAAATTTGATTATGATAAAACCACAAAAATTCTATAAGATCTTAGGGTAGAATTGTTTTGTAACCTTGGAAAAACAAAAACTTTTCACTAAAAATGTGTGGAACACTTGATTATATGATAGGGTAAATTTCTTGAAGACTATAAAATACTAAATTGATTCAAGAACAGCTAGAATCTGACTAGAGCAATAATCATTAAATATTTGAAAAAGCACTGAGCACTTATGGGGGCCAGCCTACAAGATGCTCTCAAATAACTTTTGCTTCTACTGTCAGGACCTTATGTAGTCCCCCTCTGAATCAGGGCTAAATCAGAGCTGGCCCAGTGACCAATAGAATAAGAAAAAAAGTGACAGTGTGTGTCTTCCAAGACTAGATATTAAAAGGCATTGTATCTTTTACCATGCTCTTTTTAATTGCTTACTCTAGGGCAAGCTTGCTCAACCTGCAGCTTGTGGGCCACATGTGGCCCAGAATGGCTTTGAATATGGCCAACACAAATTCATAAACTTTCTGAAAATATTATGAGATTTATTTTTGTATTTTTTTTTAAAGCTCATCAGCTATCATTAGTGTTAGTGTATTTTATGTGTTGCCTAAGACTATTCTTCTTCTTCCAATGTGGCCCAGGGAAGCCAAAAGATGAGATATCCCTGCAGTCTAGGGGAAGCCAGGTGCCATGCTGTGAGGAGACTCAAGCAGTCCTGTGGAGAGACCCATGAAAAAAGGAACAGAGGTTCCTGGCTAATAGCCAGCACCGACCTGGCAGTCATGTTGGTGAGACATTTTGATCCTCTAGCCCCAGTAAAGCTTTCTGATCACTGTGGCCCCAACCAATATTTAACTGCAGTCTCGTGAGAAACTTCAAGCCAGAACCACTTAACTGACCTGCTCCCAAATTCCTGACTCACAGAATCAATGACATAATGAATGGTTATTGTTGTTTTAGGCCACTGAGTTTTGGGATAATTGCTAACACAGCAATAGATAAACAATACAGAAACCTACCTCTAAAAAAGGGCACTAAACCAATATAGCTTTAATAAACTTCTTTTGGGCCTTCAAGACATTGCCCATATTTACACTATTTAAACTTTCTAGGGCATAAAAAAGAAATATTTCTAATGTATTCTGTGAAATAAACATAAGTCTGATATCAGAACCAGACCAGGTATAGTATCCAGCAAATAACCAAATAGAGAGATAGCCAGAAACCCAGAGAGACAAATATTCAAATGTTTAAGCTATCTCAGCTATGACCATAGGTACAGATATCCTAATTAAAATATTTGTGAATTTGATCCAGTAGTGTATTAAGACAACAAAACATTATAATTAGAGTCTGATTGAATTAGTCACTAGAAAAAAAATTATCATTGTAATTCACTATAGCATATCAATAAAGAAAAGTTTATAATAATCTCAATAGATGCTTAAAAAAAATCACTTGAAAAAATTTAGCAGCAATTACAATGACCACATCTTAGTAAACTAGGATTAGAAATAAACCTGGAAAAGAGTGAAAGCAGAAACTTTCAATAAGTCCAATGCATACTATAAATCATTCAAAGAATTCCCATTTAAATTAGAAGAAAATCAAAGATTTCCTCTAATAATACTATTACTGAAAAATTGTACTTGAAATTTTACCCAATTTAATGAACTCAGAAAAAGAGAAATATTAAGAAGGAAGAAACAGAACTGATTTTGAAAGCATACAGTTGAAACTATAGAACTAAGTCTATAGGCAGAATGAATCAAAAAAGCAAAAGAGAGGATAAGGGAGTCTAATATGGTTTCTCAATAAAAGGTCAATGTACAAAGATTAAAGAAATAATCAATTTGGAAATAACATAGAAAAAGTCTCATTTACAACAACAGAAAAGTATAAAATACTTAGGAACAGAGATAACAATAGGTGGGTACGCTTGTATTAAGAAAACTAGAGTGCTGGGCGCAGGGACTAATGCCTGTAATCTCAGTACTTTGGGAGGCCAAGGCAGGAGGATTGCTGAAGGCTAGGAGTTTAAGACCAGCCTGGGTCTTACAAATTTTTATCTCTACAAAAAAATAAAATAAATTTAAAATTAAAAAAAAAAGAAAACTAGAAAGCTGTTTTCAAAGATATAAAAGACATGAGTAAGTGAAGAGAGACATATGTTTCTGGAATGGACCAATAAACTATGCAAAGACTTTAAGTTTTTCAAATTAAAGTATAAATTCAATATAATTCCAAATAAAATTTTACTACTTTTATGATATGACAAACCAACTTGAAAGTTTATGTGAAAGAGAAATTGGTTGGTAAAAGCTGCCTCCTTATTTTTATAAATTTAAAAAAAATGGAGAAGGGAAACTTGCCCTATTAGATAATAAAACATGCTATAAAGCTATAGTAATTAAAACAGCATGGTATCAGTGTAGAAGGATAGTATCAACAAATAGTATCTATGTAATAGTAAGTTCAGAATAGATTTATTTTTAAATAATAATTCTGTTTATAATACAATAAACATTTTAAATAAGCAAAAAATGAACTATTAAATAATTGGTATTGAAATCATTGGAGATTCATCCAGAAAGAAAATGATACTAACATTCTTGCCTCAAAGTATGCCATAAATGTTAAAAACAGAACTATGAAGAAAATATAGGGAATACTGTATATTCATAACCTTGGGTAAGGAAGACCAAGAAAAAGATGTGCTCTTAACCACATAAAAATTTAAAATTTTAACACTAAGAAAGAGATCACAAATGATTTTTTTTTTTTTGAGATAGGTTCTTACTCTGTCACCCAGGCTAGAGTGCAATAATCACAGCTCACTGCAGCCTGGAGCTCCCAGGCTCAAGCTATCCTCCTACCTCAGCCTCCCGAGTAACTGGAACTACAGGCATGCACCACCATGCCTGGCTCATTAGCGTATTTTTTGTAGAGACAGGGTCTCACTTTGTTGCCCAGGCTAGTCTCAAACTCCTGAGTTCAAGTGATCCTCCACACATAGTCTCTCAAAGTGCTAGGATTACAGGCATGAGCCACCATGCCCAGCCCATAAATAAAATTAATAGACAAATGATGTGCTAGAAAGAAAATAATTTGCAACATATTTTACAAATACTAATATTCCTATTATACAAAAAGTTTCTATAAATCAAAAAAATATTTATCGTCCTAGTTTGAAATATGGACAAAAGGGTGCTTATTTTGATAACACATGTACTAAAATTGGAATGATACAGAGAAGATTAACATGTCCCCTGCACAAAAATGACCACAAATGCATGAAGTGTTTCATAGTTTTTCACTTATTTCTAAAATTCTAAAAAGCATAAATTGGTTAAACCTTTAAAATTGAGCCAGAGGAAATTATACGTGTGTGTGTGTGTGTGTGTGTATATATATATATATATATATATATATATATATTCAATGAATGAGATGTTTCTATGTTGCCCAGCTGGGCCTGGAACATGTAGCCACACCTCCTCATGTGCCAGGACAAGTGGCCTGAG
>CAUYLG010015270.1:0-14443 GCA_963573385.1 Cacajao melanocephalus
AGTCACCTCAGAGGCAGGTTAATGCTTTCTTTTTAATTAGGCTATATCTGGTGTCTGTATAATTTCTTCAGTTTTTCTTTACCAGGGGTCGTACTCTGTTCTGAAACATGGCACCTTTTTAAAAAAATACACAGATCCAGATTTTTAAATTTTATATTTCAAATTATTTTTTTTTTTTTTTTTTTTTTTTTTTTTTTGGAGACAGTCTTCTCATTCTGTTGGCCAGGCTGGAGTGCAGTGGCACGATCTCAGCTCACTTCATCTTCTGCCTCCTGGTTTCAAGCAATTCTCCTGCCTCAGCCTCCCGAGTAGTTGGGGTTTACAGGCGTCTGCCACCGTGCTCGGCTGTTCTGTATTTTTAGTTGAGACAGGGTTTTACCATGTTGGCCAGTCTGGTCTTGAACTCCCAACCTCAGCGATCCCCCACCTCCGCCGCCCACTGTGCTGGGATTACCGGCGTGAGCCACTGTGCCCAACTCCATCTTTTTTTAAAAAAGATTTTTCACAACTTTTTATTTTCACGGAAATTATAAAATTGGTTTGCCTGGGCCCTAGGCTTTCCTTTCTTCTTCTTTTTTGAGACAGAATTGCTCAGGCTGGAGTGCAGTGGTGCAATTTTGGCTCACTGCAACCTTCACCTCCTGGATTCAAGTGATTTTCATGCCTCAGCCTCCTTGTTGGCCAGGCTGTTCTTGAACTCCTGACCTCGTGATCCCCCTGCCTTGTTCTCCCAAAGTGCTGGGATTACAGGCATGAACCAATGTGCCCGGCCTGATTTTTGTATTTTTAGTAGAGATGGGGTTTCACCATGTAGGCCAGGTTGGTCTCAAACTTTCCAAACCTCCCAAGTACTGGAATTAGAGGCATGAGCCACCATACCTGGTTAAGTTTACCCTTTTAAAATACATAATTGGGTAGTTTTTTTTTTTTTTTTTTGGAGACAGAGTCTCGGTCCCTCGCTGGGAGCCAGGCTGGAATGCAGTGGCAAGATCATAATCTCCTCAAACTCCTGGGCTAAAGCAGTTCTTCTGCCTCAGCCTCCCGAGTAGCTAGCTATAGGCGTGTGCTACCATGCTTAGCTAACTTTTTAATTTTTTGTAGACGCAAGTCTTGCTGTGTTGCCCAGGCTGGTCTCAAGCTCCTGGCCTCAAGTGACTGTCTTACCTCAGCCTTCTAAAGTGCTGAGATTACAGGTGTGAGCCACTGTGCATGGCCAGCACCTAGAATAGTGCCTAGCATATACTCAACAAATGTAGGTTGAGCCAGATTACCTTATTTTTCAAGGGTGAGAGATCTGGTTAATTGGATTGTAGTTAATTCTGTTCTTTTTTTCTTATTGAGGCGGGGTCTTGCTTTGTCCCCCAAGGTGAGAGTGCAGTGGCACCATCACACCATCATAGCTCACTGTAACCTTCAACTCCTGGGCTCAAGTGATCCTCCTGCCTCAACCTTTCTTTTTTTTTTGTTAAAATTTTTTGTTTGTTTGTTTGTTTTTTAGAGATGGGGTTTCTCCATGTTGGTCATGCTGGTCATGAACTCCCATCCTCAGGTGATCTGCCCATCTCAGCCTCCCAAAGTGCTGGAATTACAGGCCTGAGTCACCACGCCCAGCTGAGATGGTCTTTCTTAACTCCCATATTTTCTGAATGAGGAAAAGGGAAACTGAAATAAGCTAAGAACTTAGCCAGCTTTTCATGTGATACAGTGGGAAGATCATAGGCTTTGAAGTTGGACTATAAATCCAGATTCTTTGGCGCATAGTCTTTGATTTTAGGTTCAAGGAGGCTGTTTTAACCATGTTAACCCCTTATCCATGGGGGCAGAGTGGTAAATTTCAGCAGAGTTGAAGATTAAGCCAGGAAAGCTGTGTAATATCTATCCCAACAAGTAGGTAGTTGTGGCTCTTAGTAAACATGATTAGTCTGTACATAAAGTGTTCTCAACTCTTTTCTGGACTAGATGTGCGGAAGTTGACACAGCTACACAAAATTTTAATGAATTATCAGGTAGTGGTAAATGCTAATGAAAAAAAGTGAAGCAGAATAAGGAGTGATGCTGGGGCAGGTCATGTTGCTCTTTTAGGAATAATAATAAAGGCCTCACTGATAAGGTGGCTTTAGAGTAGAAACCTAAATGAAGTGAAAGAACAAACTGTGTATAGCTCTCTGGAGTTTTCCATTTAGAAAGGATAACAAATGCAAACAAAACATGGGTAAATTTGAGGAAGAGCAGGAAACTGAGCTCAAGGGCAGCATCTAAATCTCTTAAGTCAGAGCTGATGGCAGCTTCATTTAAGGCTGTGCCATATAGTGCTATAGTTGTGTTAGCAGAGAGAATTTGAGTTACGTAAAACTGCCTTAAAACTAAAACTAAAAGAAAATCTTTTTATTACACGTTGATTAATGCTACTTAGTGTTTTTGATGTAGATGACAGAGTTGCACGGTAAAATTACTGTAGTTTTTCTTCTCGTCTTCATGCAAGCAACTGACTATAGGAAACATTTAAAAAATATTTAATTTACTGCTGGAAGCAGTGGTGTATGCCTGTGATCCCAGCTACTCAGAAGGGTGAGGCGAGAAGATGCTATGAGTCCAGGAGTTCAATATCAGCCTGGGGAATACAGAGCCTCTCTAAAGAAAATTTAATTATAAATTATGGGCGCTTCCATTAGTAATTCCTTTAACTTTAATTAAAAAAATGAACAATTAATATAAATTGGAATTCTGCCTTGGAGGTTGATTTTCTTTTTTGAAACCTTAAATTTTAAAAAATCTTCTCTTAAACATGTTATTTTTGGTCATTTTAGATTGTGAATCGGCACGGTCCTGAGGCAGACAGGCATTTATTACGCTGCCTATTTTCGCATGTGGATTTCAGTGGCGATGGTAAAAGCAGTGGCAAAGATTTCCATCAGGTATTTGGGGCTTACAAAGTTCATGTCCACTTAACTGTAATTGTTCAATGAATTGAATTTTGGGCATAGTGTATGTATCATATGACGCATACAAAATAGCATCCAGAATTAATTGTAGCTGGATAGTGAAAAGGTTTTTCTTTTTTTTTATGTCCGTCTCTTCTGCCTGGCTGTAGACTATAACAGCTAACTAGTTCAGGTTTAGAGAGGTAGGGATCAGACCTGCCTGAAGGAAGCAGGAATGTAGGGGATTCCTTGCCTGAAAAGTTAGTAAAGCAGAGGGGATCTCATGTCTTGGATTGAATCTCTTGCTTGATTCAGAATTTGGCAAGAGTTTGTCATAATACTGTTTCTTTCTTTATTTTTTTATTATATATATTTTTTGAGATGGGGTTTCACCATGTTGGCTAGGATGGTCTCAGTCTCTTGACTTCGTGATCCACCTGCTTTGGCCTCCCAACACTTCTGGCCATTCTTTCTTTTTTTTTTTTTTTTTTTTGAGACGGAGTCTTGCCCTGTTGCCCAGGCTTCAGTGCAGTGACACTACCTGGGCTTATTGCAACCTCAGCCTCCTGGGCTCAAGTGATTCTCCTCCCTCAGCCTCCCAAGTAGCTGGGACTACAGTTGTGTGCCACCACACCTGGCTTATTTTTTATAATTTTAGTAGAGATGGGTTTTCACCAAGGTAGCCTGGATGGTGTCGATCTCCTCACCTCATGATTGATTACAGGCATGAGCCACTGCACCTGGCCCATGATACTGTTTCTTACAGTAATCTTGTCAGTGGGCTCTTACTTACTGGAAGTTTTGCTGCTAATAGACTTTGAGTAGTTTAATGAGATTAAAAAAAAGTACCTCTATTTTTATGACTTTTACGTCTTTATTTCCTGGTTCCTTTTACCTTGGTGTTTTTTTGTGTGTGTGGCTGAGTCTCACTCTTGTCACCCAGGCTGGAGTGTGGTGGCATGATCTTGGCTCACTGCAACCTCTGCCTCCTGGGCTCAAGTGATTCTCCTGCCTCAACCTCCCAAGTAGCTGAGTTACAGGTGCCCACAACCATGCCCGGCTAATTTTTGTATTTTTAGCAGAGACAGGGTTTACCATGTTGGCCAGGCAGGTCTTGAACTCTTGGCCTCAGGTGATCCACCTGCTCTGGTCTCTCAAAGTGCTGCTGGGATTATGGACGTGAGCCTCTGTGCCTGGTGAGATTTTTAAAGAGCTTATTTTGATAATATACAGTATTAGATCACATTTTAATGTTCTGAGAATTTTCTTAGATGATGATTAGTGCTAATGAAAATTCATTTTTTGTTTTTAAAGACTCAGTTTCTGATTCAGGAGTGTGCGTTGCTGATTACAAAGCCAAATTTTATCTCGACGCTGTCGTATGCCATTGATAATCCATTGCACTATCAGAAGGTTGGTATTACTATTATCTTTAATAGTCTAAGAATGTGATCTCCTCTTAGGCTTTCTAAAAAGGCCCTAAGCCTTGATCTCATAATGTGATGTCTTAATATAAAAATTTCTAGTTGTTACTTTGGTGTGTCTTTTATAGCTCTATAACAAAATCAAGGCAGTTTATTTAATAAAAACCAGAATCTTACTAAAACCAGATCATGCAAAGGCTTAAGTTGTCATTCCATGGTTCTAGGACATAGTGTAATGTTTCTAGCAACACTGCAGAATTAAATAACTCATATGTAGTAACATTGTTGGGCAAAAGATGTTGTTAAAAACTTTTTGAAAAAGCAAGTTCTCATTTTAAAATAAAATTTGGTTTGTTTCAGAGTTTAAAGCCTGCACCCCACTTATTTGCTCAGCTGAGTAAAGTGCTCAAATTAAGCAAAGTACAAGAGGTGAGTGATTTAAGAAAAGAGATGCAGACAAAAATAAAACAACAACAACAGAAAAACAGCCATTTGACTCTTCGGTTAATTTAACTTCTCATTTCAGGTGATTTTTGGCCTTGCCCTGTTGAATTCTTCCAGCTCAGATCTTAGAGGTTTCGGTAAGTTACTTTTCCAAAAATATCACACAGAGAGACTTTAAAATACATGGATTTTTAATCATGAGGCCCTGTGGTTTAGACTGAGAGAGTAAGATAATCTGAAATTAATTTTTCTTTATCTGTGGTGAAAAACACGTAATACAAATGTGACCTTCATAACCATTTTAAGTGTACTCTTCCATGGTGATAATTGTATTCAGGTTATGTAAAAGATCTCTAGAACATTATCTTGCCAAACAGAACTATGCCCATCAACAACTCTCCATTTTCCCCTCCCCACAGCCAGTCCCTGACCATTGATTTCTTTATACCTTTCAGCTAGACAAAGCATTAGGGAGATGGGTGAGCTGGTGAACAAGAAGGGTAATTAGCATTTTGATGGTATGTGACTTTTTACCCATTATGGTGCAAAAATAACATGTGGTTTTGGTTTACCGGACTTCTAGCTGCCCAGTTTATCAAACAGAAGCTTCCAGATCTTCTGCGTTCTTACATTGACGCAGACGTCAGTGGAAATCAAGAAGGTGGCTTCCAAGATATAGCAATAGAGGTCTTACACCTCCTCCTCTCCCATCTCCTCTTTGGGCAGAAGGGAGCCTTTGGAGTTGGACAAGAACAGATAGACGCTTTTCTTAAGACGTTGCGCAGAGGTAAGGGAGTCTTTGTAGATGGTTTTCTTGGATGATCACAAACACATCACAGAAGCATTTTTTTTCTTTCTTTTTTTAAAAAAAGACAAGGTCTGTTGGGCATGGTGGCTCATGCCAATAATCCTAGCACTTTGGGACACCCAGGCGAGCATGACACCATGCCTAGCCTGACATGCTGGTTTTAGCTTTAAAAATTGGTCACTTTTGATATGCCCATTTCAACTCCTTGCCTATTGACCTTGTAATTTTAAGGTAAATCCTAGTTCTTTCATTGTCTCTGAGCTTTCATATTTGAGAGAGATAATTATTTTTAAAACAAATCTGTGATAGTGGGTTAACAGCTATTCTCATGGTTATTTTTATTTATTTCCTAATGTGTATATAGTTAAATTTTAATGTACATTAACATTCCCACTAATGGGAAACTTTCCACTTGCCAGTGAAATAAATAGACTAGTATTCTAATTGTTTTTTGATACTTTGTTTGTATGGGAATCAGTAGTCCTATTGTGAAAATTTAAAGTAATATTTGGGGTGTGAATTGGTCAATAGATACTAGAATCCCAATAGCAAATGTTAAAGGTATACTGATGAGCATTTTTTGTCGTATAAAAATATTCAAATTTTGGAACTGATGTTGAAATCGTAACTTGGGCTCATAGGCTGGAAAAAATGAAATAAACTTGGCTTTAAATATGAACTTGTGAGAGAATTGAGTTTGAGGGGGCTTTTGGATAGAGCAAAAGAGGATTGTTTGTTTTTCATTAGTATAGCATTTATAACCTTTTTCCTCTCAGATTTTCCCCAAGAACGCTGTCCCGTGGTGCTCGCACCACTTTTATACCCTGAAAAACGGGACATTCTAATGGACAGGATCCTGCCTGATTCCGGAGGGGTAGCTAAAACCATGATGGAGAGCTCTTTGGCTGATTTCATGCAAGAAGTAGGCTATGGCTTTTGTGCAAGGTTGGTAGTAAAATTATAAGCTTCTGATTATTCTTGTGCCAAACATGATGTAATTTTTTGAAACAAGTTTCTAAAATCAGGCTAATTTTCTCCTGTCTGACCCCTACCCTCCATGTTGTCTTCACTCTGCCTTCATCTGTGGCTTCCTTCCTTTTCTGCCCTTTTTATATACCCTACATCTTGCGTATTTTTCTCACTTGCATGGGGCGCCAAAGGATATTGTTTCACACTGTTAGTAGCACTTAAGACTTTGATGTACTGGATTATTAGTTTTTATTTATTTATTTTGAGATGGAGTTTTGCTCTTTTACCCAGGCTGGAGTGCAGTGGCATGATACCGGCTCACTGCAACCTCTGCCTAAATGGTTTCAAGTGATTCTCTTGTGTCAGCCTCCCAAGTAGCTGGAATTACAGGGACCCGCCACCACGCCTGGCTAATGTTTGTATTTTTAGTAGAGATGGGGTTTCACCATGTCGGCCAGGATGGTCTTGATCTCTTGACCTCGTGATCTGCCTGCCTTGGCCTCACAAAGTGCGGGGATTATAGGCATGAGCCCCGGTGCCTGGCCTATTAATACGTTTTTGTTTTTGTTTTTGTTTTTTTTTTGAGATGAAGTTTTACTCTGTCACCCAGGCTGGAATGCAGTGGTGCAATCTTGGCTCACTGCAACTTCTGTCTCCCGGGTTCAAGCAATTTTCCTGCCTCGGCCTCCCAAGTAGCTGAGACAACAGGCGCCTGCCACCACGCCCGGCTGATCTAGTAATACTTTTCTAAGAGTAAATTATTAAGGGCATTAATGTGCTTTGCTTTGACTTAAAAATTTTTATGTTTTAAAAACTCAGACAAATCACATTCTCACTTTGTTTGAGATAGTGCATTTGTGCGTGTTGGACTTGTGCCTGGCATATAATTTGTTAATCAAACTGTGTAAGATGCATACTGAAAAGTTAGGATGCATTTTCAAGGCTTTGTACATAACAGAATAATAAACTCACTTTGAATGTTAAAATCTTAAGATTGAGGATAATTTTGTCATTTTGAACGAGATCATTACTCATGAGTCTTTTTTCCACTGATTCCCGCCCCAAGACCGATTTTCACTCTGTTGCCCAGGCTGAAATACAGTGGCGTGATCTCAGCTCATTGCAACATTCGCTTTTTGGTTCAAGCAATTCTCCTGCCTCAGCCTCCACCTGGCTAATTTTTTGTATTTTTAGTAGAGACGGAGTTTCATTGTGTTAGCCCAGGATGGTCTTGCTCTCCCAACCTCGTGATCTGCCTGCTTTGGCCTCCCAAAGTGCTGGGATTACAGGCGTGAGCCACCATGTCGGGCTCTTCCACTGATGTTTTTAAAATGGCCTTTTTTGTTTTTGAGATGGAGTCTCACTTTGTTGCCAGGCTGGAGTGATCTCAGCTCACTGCAACCTCCGCCTCCTGGGTTCAAGCGATTCCCCTGCCTCAGCTTCCTGAGTAGCTGGGAAAACAGGCATGTGCCACCACACCTGGCTAGTTTTTTGTATTTTGTATTTAGTAGCCACCACGCCCAGCCTAAAATTGTTTGCCTTTTAAAAAAAGGTTTACTGGGTCAGGTGTGGTGGCTGACGCCTGTAATCCCAGCACTTTGGGAGGCCAAGGCAGGTGGATTGCCTGAGGTTAGGAGTTAGAGACCAGCCTGGCCAACACAGTGAAACCCTGTCTGTACTAAAAACACAAAAAAACTAGCTGGGTGAGGTAGTGGGCGCCTGTAATCCCAGCTACCCAGCGAGGCTGAGGCAGGAGAAGTGCTTGAACCTAGGAGGTGGAGGTTGCAGTAAGCTGAGATTGTGCCATTGTACTCCAGCATGGGCGACAAGAGTGAAACTCTGTCTCAAAAAAACAATTATTTTTATTCCAATAGTTTTTGGAGTACAGGTGGTTTATGGTTACATGGATAAGATCTTTAGTGGTGATTTCTGAGATTTTGGTGCACCAATGACCTGAGCAGTGTACGCTATACCCAATATGTAGTCTTTTATTCTTCTGTCCCCTCCAAGACCCCAAAGTTCATTATATCAGTGGTCCACAACCTTTTTTGCACCAGGGACTGGTTTTGTGGGAGATGGTTTTTCGGTGGACCGTGGGTAGGTAGGGTGGTGGGTGGTTTTGGGATGAAACTGTTCCACCTCAGATCATCTGTTATTACATTCTCATAAGGATTGCGCAGGCTGGGCATGGTGGCTCACGCCTGTAATCCCAGCACTTTGGGAGGTCGAGGCAGGTGGATCACCTGAGGTCACGAGTTCGAGACTGGCCTGGCCAACATGGAGAAACCCGGTCTCCACTAAAAATACAAAAAATTAGCCAGGCTTGGTGGTGCATGGCTGTAATCTCAGCTACCCAGGAGTCTGACACTTGAACCAGGTAGGCAAGAGTTTGCAGTGAGCTGAGATTGTACCACTGCACTCCAGCCTGGGTGACAGAGGGAGACTCCCAAAGGATTGCGCAACCTAGATTCTTCTCATGAGCAGTTCACAATAGAGTTTGTGCTCCTGTGAGAATCTGTTGCCTCTGCTGATTTCTTTCTTTCTTTCTTTTTTTCTTTATGCTACTGGCAGGATCAACCAGGTAGCCTCTGCTGATTTCACAAGAGGTGGAGCCCAAGAGGAAATGCTACTGTGCGGCCGTTTTCTAATAGGCCATCCAGGGGTTCAGAACCCTGCAGCATTAGCTTATTCTTATGCCTTTGCATTTTCATAGCTTATCTCATCTCCCATTTAACAAGTGAGAACATACAGTATTTGGTTTTTCATTCCCAAGTTACTTAGAATAGGGACTTTTGCCATTTTCTTTTTTTATTTTAATTTTTTTAATATAAAAAAAATTTTTTTTTAAAGATGGGTTTTTACCCTGATGGCCAGGCTGGTCTTGAACTCGTGACCTCAGGTGATCCACCCACCTCAGCCTCCCAAAGTGCTAGGATTACAGGCGTGAGCCACCCTGCCCGGCGACTTTTGCCATTTTCTTACTGAAGTGGTTGATTTTTACATTTCTAGCTGTATAACAAGAAATGACACTTTCTGTTCTGCCTGTGTTAGTAAAACTAAGGATTTCAGAAGTTATAATGCCAGAATTTCTCAGTCTTGGTTTTGGGGCTGGTACCATTTTTCTGAAGTCACATTTCTGTTTCAGTATTGAAGAATGTCGCAATATAATCATGCAGTTTGGTGTTCGGGAGGTCACAGCTGCCCAGGTTGCAAGGGTTTTGGGAATGATGGCTCGAACTCATTCAGGATTAACAGATGGCATTCCATTACAGGTGTGTTGAATTCAGCTATTTTACCAAGTGAGTTAATGTCCTGTCCTCTTTATTTCATTTATTAAATTACAATGTGATTGATTGTTCTACTGACCAGAAGTGAACACGTGGAGTAGTTGGATTTGTTAATTGAAGTCTTATTTCTACAGAGTATTTCTGCTCCAGGCAGTGGGATCTGGAGTGATGGAAAAGATAAAAGTGATGGAGCACAGGCACACACGTGGAATGTAGAAGTCTTGATTGATGTTCTTAAAGAACTGGTGAGTATATGTGATGATGGTTTTTGATTTGTGATGTTAGGATGATATAGTCCAAAGAAAGCAAATTTTAAAAAATTCTCCACCTTCATTAACTCAAGAAGTAATAAAGTGTCCAAGTTAATTGTATAATGGAGATAGTACATAATCAAATTAAAATTTTTTTATTAGGGTTGTTACCTTGCAATTTGGAGTGCTTCTGAGTTAATCTTGTTTATGGTGGATAAGAACAATGACTTGCCACTTCTACTTTTGCTGTAAACTGAATGAAAAATAAAGTGCCTCTACTGAAATATTTAAGACATAAAGGGGCTGGGCGTGGTGGCTCACACCTGTAATCCTAGCACTTTGGGAGGCCGAGGTGGGTGGATCACCTGAGGTCACAAGTTCAAGATCAGCCTGGCCATCATGGTGAAACCCCATCTTTAGAAAAAAAAAAAGACATAGGGGAATTTAACTGTTTATTTTTGCTTTAGCTATGTTGCCCATATTGGACTTTAACTCCTGGGCTTTAGTTAGTGATCCTCCCACCTCGGCTTCTCAATGGGTTGGTATTACAAGTGTGAGCCATTGTTCCTGGCCTGGAATGGAACTTATTTTTGTTTGTGTGTGTGTGTGTGTGTGTGTGTGTGTGTATGTGTGTATGTATTTTTTTTTTTTTTTTTTTTTTTAGATTAAAGTTGCCTTGGCTGGAATGCAGTGGTGCAGTCATGGCTCACTGCATCCTCTACCTCCTGGGTTCAAGCGGTTCTCCTGCCTCAGCCTCCCAAGTAGCTGGGATTACAGGTTTGTGCTACCACGCCTAGCTAATTTTTTCTTTTAATTTTTAGTAGAGATGAGGTTTAATCTAGGCCTGTCTCAAATGCCTGACCTCAGGTCACCTGCCCTCCTTCCAGGGTCCTGTGATTACAGGCACAAGCCACTGTACCCAACCCTGGAATGGAACTTTTAGATATTAAAAGGTAGTGTGATAAGCTGGATGTGGTGGCTCACTCCTGTAATTTCACCTCCTTGGGAGGCCAAGGCCAGTGGATCACATGAGGCCAGGAGTTTGAGACCAGCCTGGCCAACAGGACAAAACCTTGTCTCTGCTAAAAATAAAAAAAATTACCTGGGCATGTTGGTGTACTTCTGTAATCCCAGGTACTTGGGAGTCTGAGGCACAAGAATCGCTTGAACCTGGGAGGTGCAGGTTGCAGTGACCCGAGATTGTGCCACTGCATTCCAGCCAGGACGACAGAGTTGAGACTCTCTGAAAAAAACAAACAAAAAAATGAGTTTCTTAAAATTCCCTTTTAAAATTTTGTAAGTAGAACATCTAAATTGAATTTTGTATTTAATTTGGCCTTTTGGATAGTGTATCAAAATATGCATACATTCATTAAATTTTAAACTGCTTTGGTCTTTTTTAGAATCCGAGTTTGAATTTCAAGGAAGTAACTTATGAACTGGACCATCCTGGATTTCAAATTCGTGACAGTAAAGGACTTCATAATGTGGTTTATGGCATTCAAAGGGGTTTGGGTATGGAAGTGTTCCCAGTAGACCTCATATATAGACCTTGGAAACATGCTGAAGGCCAGGTGAGTGGGTGGTATTTAGTTATAGAAGGGATAATGAAACATGACTTACTCTTTATCCAGTGCCATCTACCCGTTGATTGAAATACTCTTGTAAAGTAGAATTTGTTATACATAGCACAGAAAAGCAGGGACTATCATAAGTATTGAAGGAATATTTTCATAGTTTCAGTACTAGTCAGACACTTAAGGTGTACCAGTCAGGCTGTTTTCCCAATAGTTTAATGATGTTTGTTTCCAAGGTAACATTTAAGTTTCCCTAATTGGCTCAAAAATGTCTTTTAACAGTTTTCATGATTGAAAATCCAGACAGGGTTTCATTATGCACGTCTCATGTGTTTGAATTTTGTGTGGTTTTCAAAGGGCAAATAATTAAGATTTTAAAAGGGAAATTGCCATACCTGATAACATTAAGCTTGACAGTAGACTAATAAAAACATTTCAGATTTTTATAGCATTCACAATTATTAATGTGGTAAGTGTTTTCTTGTCGTTGCAGCTCTCCTTCATTCAACATTCCCTTATAAATCCAGAGATCTTCTGTTTTGCTGACTATCCCTGTCATACTGTTGCCACTGATATTCTGAAAGCACCACCAGAGGATGACAATCGAGAAATTGCCACATGGTAAACACTTCTATCCAGCATTAATTTAAAGGGTTACTTCTTTTCTGAAATATAAAATTAATAGTAAGCCAAGTACATAGTTAACAGGTTTAAGTGAAGCAATGGTTTTAGTGACCCTACTTAAGTTTTTATTGGGGGGGGGGGTTGGTGGATAAATTCTTTTTCAGTCCCTTATCATTGGTTCTATCTTGTAAGATCTGTCCATAAGGGGTGTTTTTTTTGTTTTTTTTTTTTAGGGGGTTTCACCATGTTGGTCAGGCTGGTCTTGAACTCCCGACCTCAGGTGATCCGCTCTGCCCGCCTTGGCCTCCAAAGTGCTTGGATTATAGGCATGAGCCACCACGCCTGGCCCTTAAGGGTTTTTTTAAAAGCATCAAATCTGAAACTATCAAATGTTGGAAAGAGGTTTGTACTTCTTCCTTTCTTGCTTAGTGTTGGGATCTCTTTTCTGTAGAGTTTATTGCCTTTTCTGTCTTTGTAAGTTGCTCAAGATGGTCCACTCATCAAATCTAATAGTGTTCTCCTTTTGTCTTTTCCCTCCCCTCCCCTTTCCCATCTTCTCCCCTCACTATCCCTTTCTCTCCCTCCTCCTCCTCCCCCTCTCATCCCCTTCCCTCTTCTCCCTTCCCCTTCCCTCTTGTCCTCACTCTTCCCCTCTCTTCTCCTCCTCGCCCTTCTCCTCTTTCCCCTCTGCCCTCCCCTCTCTCCTCTCTCCCCCTCCCCTCCCCTCTCTTCTCCCCTTTCCCCTCTCCTCTTTCCTCTTCTGGGATGGAGTCACACTGTCACCCAGGCTGCAGTGGCACACTCTCAGCTCACTGCAACCCCCACCTCCCAGGTTTAATTGATTCTCCTGCCTCAGCCTCCCAAGTAGCTGGGATCATAAGTGCACACCACCACGCTGGCCTAATTTTTGTATTTTTAGTAGGGACAGAGTTTCACCATGTTGGCCAGGCTAGTTTCAAACTCCTGACCTCAAGTGAGCCAAAGTGCTGGGATTATAGGTGTGAGTCACCGTGCCTGGCCAAATCTAATACTTTCCAGCTCAAGTATCTACTTTCTCTGAGTTCTAGTTTCAGATTTTGGAGGTAGAATCTTACTCCCCCAGTGTCTAGATCAGGTTTTTCTTGGGACTTTTTTTTTTTTTCCCCTCCCCTGATCTCACAATGACCTTGGATTTTCTTGGGACTGTCTCCAGTCATTCCTCTCTGTGAATGTGTGAACACAGAATGGTATAAGTACTTCTACCATTGTTGAAATACACAGGGGTGCAGGGAGGTAACATGGCCTGAATTGTTGCCCAGAGAGATCTACTTCATAATGTATCTTCAATTTTTTTCTATCTATACCCTTATAGAACACGTTTCTGTTATTGATCAGATAATTGTCTTTACTTTTTTGGTAGTTGTGTGTCCTTTTCTTAGGTGGTAGCCAACATTAGATTTGTAAGCTTCATTTTTTTCTCCTTATGAGTCTAATGTATATGATAGTATTTCTTCTTCATTGAACAGATAAAGGTCTCTTTCCATTTTTATAAAACTTAAATACCATTATCACATTAGCAAATAACAATTCTTTAATATAGCTAGTTGTTTATATTTTAGTTTCCCTAATTGGCTGGAAAATGTCTTATTTATTTATTTGTTTCCGAGATGGCGTCTTGCTCTGTTGCCAGGCTAGAGTGCAATGGTATGATCTTGGCTCACTGCAACTTCTACCTCCCGAGCCTGAATTGAAGCAATACTCCTGCCTCAGCCTCCTGAGTAGCTGGGATTACAGGTGCTCACCACCACGTCCAGCTAATTTTTGTGTTTTTAGTAGAGATGGGGTTTCACCATGTTGGTCAGGCTGGTCTTGAACTCCTGACCACAGAGGATCCACCTGCCTTGGCTTCCCAGAATACTGGGATTACAGGCATGAGCCACTGCACCCAGCCTCTCAAAAATGTCTTTTAAGAATTTCTCTGATTGAGAATCCAGACACAGTCTATGATTTCTTTTATTCTGTAAATCTCTCTTGATTCTGGCTTTTAAATTTGATTTTCACTATTGGTTTGATGGAGAAATACAGCGTTTGTTCTCCAGTCTACCCCATGTTATTTTCTTACCTATTTTCTCATGGTGTTTACCTCATTCTCTAGCTCC
>CAUYLG010015271.1:0-10380 GCA_963573385.1 Cacajao melanocephalus
CTTTTGTAGGCTGGGGAAGTTGTCCTGGATAATATCCTGGATAGTGTTTTCCAACTTGGATTCATTCTCCTCATCATATTCAGGTAAACTGATCAAGCATAGATTAGGTCTTTTCACATAATCCCATATTTCTTGGAGGCTTTGTTCATTTCTTTTCACTCTTTTTTCTCTAGTCTTGCCTTCTCTTTTTATTTCATTGAGTTCATCTTCAATCTCTGATATCCTTTCTTCTGCTTGATTGATTTGGCTATTAAAACTTGTGTTTGCTTCACGTAGTTCCCGTGCTTTGTTTTTCAACTCCATCAAGTCGTTTATGTTCTTCTCTAAGCTGGTTATTCTAGTTAGCATTTCGTCTAACCTTTTTTCAAGGTTTTTGGTCTCTTTCCATTAAGTTAGAACGTGTTCCTTTAGCTCAGAAAAGTTTGTTATTATCCACCTTCTGAAGGCTGTTTCTGTCAATTCATCGCACTCCTTGGTCTAGTTGTGATCCTGTGTTGTTGAGGAGTTGTGATCCCTTGAAGGAGAAGAGGTCTTCTGGTCTTTGATGGTTTCATCTTTTTTGCACTGTTTTTTTCCCCATCTTTGTGGATTTACCTGGCTGTGGTGTCAGGGAGCTCCCCACCAGCTAATTTTTAAAATTTTTGTAGAGATGGGGATCTCACTATGTTGCCCAGGCTGAATTTTCAAGATCATGAAGATTATTTGATGTACTGTTCTCTAACTCGCGGTCTGTCCATATTCAGATTTTGTTTTCAGCTTCCCAAAGTGCTGGGATTAAAAGCCTGAGCCACAACACCTGGCCTAGATTTCTTAAGTTTACTTCTGATCCCTGAATTACCTTTATTTTCTCTGGAGTTAATTGTGTGTTTCTCTTGGTCAATTACTTTTAAGTTGCAGGCTTTACTTAATGTCTGGTGATCTTGATTATTGGTTGTTTTAAAAGGCTGACTGGGGCACAGGGCTTACCATCTGGCAGAGTGGGTTGGCAGAAAGCTGCCAATATTCTCAATTTGTTCCATTTCTTTAGAGAAATAGCCTGATTTGTTGTTTTTGTTTTGCTGAATGATTAAACACATGGTTTCACAAGCAGTTTTTTGAGCTAGAGTTTTAAACAGAATGCAGGGATTTGATGGTTTTCCATCCCACTTCTCTCTCCTATTCTCCATAGGACCTACAGACTCTGAACCTAAGACCTCTTCAGGACCTTGCAGTAATGTTGGCTGCTTCCTCACCTGTAAGATCTTTCACGCATGTTCTAGGTTCCAGAGTCCTCTTACCTGCTTTCATCAGTCCACTCTTGCTGCCTAACAAAATTTGACATGATCTCTTGTCCCTTACTGGCCTCCATTCTGATCTATTCAAAGTTGTAGGTTTGTACCTTTTTAAGTTTTTTATTATCATTTTAATGAGATCTTGATGGGGAGAAGATAAATATGTATGCTCATTACACAACTTTGAACACAGATTCTGGAGGATTTTTTGGGGGGAAGAATTTTTATATAGATATAATTTCAAACTTCCAAGATCATTTTTGCTTTATTTGTTTCATACGTACACACACACACACACACACACACGTATATATACATATGTTTTTCTAAAAATTTGAAAGTTCATTAAAGACATCATATACCTTTACCCTTAAATGCTTAAAGAATATATTTGCTAAGAATCAGACATTGTGTTATATCAGACAGTATGATTTTATTTTATTTTATTTTTTGGAAATGGGGTCTCCCTCTGTCATGTGGCTAGAGTATAGTGGTGTGATCACAGCTCACTGCAGCCTCAACCTCCTGGGCTCAAGTGATTCTCCCACCTCAGCCTCCCAAGTAGCTGAGACTATAGGTGCATGCCACTGTGCTTGACTCATTTTTTGTAGAGATGGAGTTTTGCCATGTTGCCTGGGCTCAAGCGATCTGCCCACCTCAGCCTCCCAGAGTGCTGGTACTACAGGTGCAAGCCACCATGCCCAGCTAAGACAGTACAATTTTCAAGATCACGAAAATTATTTGATATACTATTATCTAACTCATGGTCTGTCCATATTCAGATTTTGTTTTCATAATGTTTTTATAGGAAATCTTCCTGGTGTAGGAGCAAATTCGGAATTTGCTCACATTACATTTAATTGTCATGTCTCTCTATTATAGAAGAGTTCTCTCTATTATAGAAGAGTTTCTTTGTCTTTTATAACTCTGTTTTGGCCATTGTTTATGGAAAGTCCATTAGTTTTGGGTTTTTCTAATATTATGATTCAATTCTGTTGTGCATTTTTGATAGGAATATTGCAAGTGATGATGTTTCTGACTCAGGGCATCCTATCAGGAGCCAGGGACGATCATTTGGTCAGATTACTGGTGATGTTAACTTTGATCACTTGTTAAAATTGATGTTTGGTGGGTTTCTCCAATATGAAGCTATTATTTTTCTCCTTTGGAAGAAATAAGCTATTTGTGAAGAGGTTGGGAGATTTAAGGACAGGAAAGCTTTAAGCATACTTGAGGAAAAAGGAGCTGGTGGAGAAAGAGTGAGGGAAGATAATGGAAAGCATGAGATCCTGGGAGTGAGAGAGAAGTGGTGCCATTGTAAGAGTGAATCACAGTCTATCATATAAAACAGTAGTAATCCCAGGAATAGACATGCATCAGTCTATTCATCAAAGATTGCAGATCTGATTCAGAGATGATTCACATTACTTTATTTTAGTGCCTTTGAAATCTAGTGTTCCTTCTAAAACTGATCATGAGGATTTCAGTGGGGAGCCCTAGACAGAGGAAGGGACAGGGGAGGTGGGCCAATTTTCCTTCTATGTTTTTGTGTAGCATTTGGATGATGAGTCTTTTGGTTCTATAACCTAGTATAAACTATAAAGTGATAGTCTTCCTGATTATTCTGAAAAGTACTTGATAATTTCTTGTCTTTACAAATTCAATTTGGCTAATAAAATCAATATTAATGATTCAGAGATAACAAATCTTATACCTCTTGCATTATCAATATTTCGTTTGAGCCCAACAACTATTTTCCCCTTTTAAAACTTCTTATCTTTACATTTTTTAACTAAATTTTTTGAGACAATTATAGTTCATATGCAGTTGTAAGGAATGATAGAGAGATCTTGTATAGCCTTTACCTTGTTTCGCCCCAGTGAAACTATCTTGCAAAATTACAGTAGGATGATGAAACAGGAGAGTTCCCTGATATCCCTTGCAGGAGAAGCAACAGGGGTGTGGCTCACCTGTTTGGTAGCTGTCGCTGCTGCTCAAACCTCTTGCAGGAGAGTGGATCATGCAGTCAGGCAGATGCAGAGGCTGGGGTGAGTGCTTTGGGCTCCAGCCCCATGGTTGTGTCTAGAGGTAGGTGCCTGCAAGCCCCGTGTTACAATGCTCTCTTAGCCTTGCCATCTGCGGATGGCTTTAAGTGTTAACCAGCTCACTGGACCCTCTGCCTTTTCGCAAAGGCAGAGGGCCAGTGTGACAGCTTTCTGTACCTCGAGTTCTTGCCCAGCATCCCAAAAGAATTGGGTCACACGCAGTATTGAAGGAGGAATGTGAGCTTTTATTGAGTGGTGGAGGTGGCTCTCAGCGGAATGGCTGGGGAGCTGAAACGGGGGGATGGAGTGACATGATCTTCCCCTGCAGTTGGACCATCCAGTGGCTGAAATCCTCTCTGACCACCCCCAGCCAAACTCCTCTCAGTGTTCAAATGTTCCTCCTCTTCCTCTTCCTCTGCCATGTCAGTCCACCATTCATCTGCTTGTCTCATCTCCTGGTCTGCTTCTGGAGCCTGAGGTTTGGGGTTTGCATGGGTACAGCATAGAAGGCATGGCAGGCAAAAAGGCAACATTTTGGGCACAAAAACGGGAATGCCTGTTGTCACTTAGGGCCTCGGATATCCAGGCTTGAGGGTGGGACCTTTGCTGGGGGAAACACCCTCTTCTATCCAGTGTTTCCCTGTCTCCTGTCCATACCAATATGATAATTGTACCACATTGCTACAGAAAAGATATAGAACATTTCCATCACCTCAAGGACTCTTTATGTTGCTCTTTTATAACCGTGCCAATTTACCTCCCACCCTTACCTCTTCTTAATTCCTGTGAGCACAGTTATTTAAAATATATTAATATAAATGTCATGAAATAATGCTTTCAGATATAAACTAGTAGTGAGTCCAATTTTGCCTAATAAAGTCATGTAAATGGTAAACATCAATGAACTTCTCTAGCAAAGGCTAGTGGGGTTTACTGGTTTTTTTTTTTAACTTTTTATTTTGGAATAATTAGGATTTACACAAAAGTTATAAAGATAGTACAGAGAGTTCCCATATATCTTTCACTCAACTTCCCTTAATATTAACATCTTTGTATACAATGATAATTTTTCATCACTAAGCCATGACTATTGGTATATTTATGAGATTAGAGACTTTATTTGGATTACGTCAGATTTTTCACTAAAGTTCTTCTTCTGTTCTAGGATCCAATCCAAGATACCACAGCGTATTTAACTGTGGCATTGTTTTAATTCGTCATGTGTTGTATAATGGCATTTGATCACTGATGGAATGCATATGTAATGGTGGTCTCATAAGGTGATAGTACCATATTTTTACTACACCTTGCCTTGCCTTACCTTGCCTTGTGCCTCACCTAGCCTTGCCTTCCCTTGACTTGCCATGCCTTGCCTTGTGCCTTGCCTTGTGTTGCCTTGCCTTGTGCTTTGCATTACATTGCCTTACCTTGCCATGTGCCTTGTGTTGCCTTGCCTGTGCCTTGCCTTGCCTGTGCCTTGCTTTGCCTTATGCCTTACCTTTCCTTTTGCCATGCTGTGCCTTGCCTTGTGCCTTGCCTTGCTTTGTGCCTTACCCTGCCTTGCACCTTGCCTTGTCTTGATTTGTGCCTTGCCTAGCCTTCTGCCTTGCCTTGCACCTTGCCTTGCCCTGTATTGTGCCTTGCCTTGCCTTGCCTTGCTTGGTGCATTGCCTTATACCTTGCCTTACCTTGCTTGCCATGCCATCTGCCTTGCCTTGTGCCATGCCATGCCTTGCCTTCCCTTGTGCCTTGACTTGCCTTATGCCTTGCCTTACTTTGTCTTGCCATACATTGTGCCCTGCCTTAGCTTGGATTGACTTGCCTTGTGCCTTGTCTTTTCTTCCCTTGCATCTTGTATTGCATCACCTCGTGCCTGGCCTTGCCTTAGCCTTGATTTGCCTTGTGTTGTGCCTTGCCTTGCCTTGCCTTGCTTGGACTTTGCCTTGCCTTGCCTTGTGCTTTGCCTTTCCTTGTTTTGTGCCTTGCCTTGTGCCTTGCCATGCCTTGCCTTGTCTTCTGCCTTGCCTTTCCTGGCCTTTGGCCTTGTTTTTTTCTTTCTTTCTTTTTTTTTCTTCCCTTGTGCCTTGCCTTAGCTAGCCTATTTTTGAGACTTTCCTTGTCTTTTGCCTTGTTTGCTTTGCCTTGCCTTGTGCCTTGCCTTGTCTTGCACCTTGCCTTGCCTTGAGCTGTGCCTTGCCTTGGGCTGTGCCTTGCCTGGCCTTGGCTTGTGCCTTACCTTGCCTTGATGTTTTCCTAGCCTTGCCTTGCCTTGTCCCTTACCTTGCCTTGCATTGTCCTTTGCCATGGCTTGCCTTGCCTGCTGCCTTGCATTGCCTTTTGCTCTGCCTTGCCTTGGCTTGCCTTTTGCCCTTGTACCATACCTAGTATTTCCTTCCCTTGCCTTCTGCCTTGCTTTGCCTTTTGCTTTGCCTTGCCTTCTGCCTTGCCTTGGCTTGCCTTTTGCTTTGCCTTGTGCCTTATCTGGTATTTCCTTCCCTTGTGTCTGGCCTTGCTTTGCCTTGCCTCGTCCCTTGACTTGATTTGCCTTGTGCCTTGTCTTGCCTTGCCTCATGCCTTGCCTTGTCATTTGCCTTGCCTTGCCTTGTATTTTGCGTTCCCTTATCTTCTGCCTTGCCTTGCCTTCTGCCTTGCCTTGCCTTCTGCCTCGTGCCTTGCCTTGTCATTCCTTGTGCCTTGCCTTGCCTTGTGTTGTGCCTTGCATTGCTTTGCCTTACCTTGTGGCTTGCATTGCTTTGCGTTGTGCCTTGCCTTAGATTTCCTTGCTTTTTGCCTTGCCTCGTGCCTTGCCTTGCTTTATGCCTTGCCTGGCCTTGGTGCTTGCCTTGTTCTCCGCGTTAACTTGCCTTGCCTAGTGCCTTGCTTTGGCTTGCCTTGACTTGGTTCTTGCCTGGCTGTGCCTTGCTTTCTGCCTTTCCTTGTCTTGTGCCTTTCTTGTGCCTGGGTTTTTCTTACCTTGTCTTGCCTTGCCTTGTGCCTTGATTTGCCTTGGCGTGTGCCTTGCCTTGCCTTTCCTTGTAACTTTCCTTGCCTCGTGCCTTGCCTTGCCATGCCTTGTCTTTCTTGCCTTTTCCTGTCTTGCCTTCTGCCTTGTCTTGCCTTGCTTGTGCTTTGCCTTGCCTTGTGCCTTGTCTTGTTTTTTGCCTTGTCTTGCCTTGTGCCGTGCTGTGCCTTGCCTTGTCTTTTGCCATGCCTTGCCTTGTTCTTTGCCTTGTTCTGTACCTTACCTTGCCTTGTGCCTTGCTTTGGCTTGCCTTGACTTGGGCCTTGCCTTGCTGTGCCTTGCTTTCTGCTTTGGCTTGCCTTGCCTTGTGCCTTGCCTTGTGTCTTGCCTTCCCCTGCCTTGCTTTTTGCTTTGCCTTGCCATTCCCTTGTGCCTTGCCTTGCATTTTGCTTTCACTTCTCCTGCTGTGTGCCTTGCATTGCCTTGGCTTGCCTTGTGCCTTGCTTTCCCTTCACTTGCCTTGCTTTGTGCCTTGCATTGCCATGGCCTTTCCTTCCTGGCTTTGCCTTGCTTTGTGCCTTGCCTTGCCTTGTCTTGCCTTTCCTTATGCCTTCCATTGCCTTTCCTTGTGCCTTGACTTGCCTTGCCTTGTAACTTGCCTTGCATTGTGCCTTGCCTTGGTTTGTGTCTTGCTTTGCCATGCCTTGTCTTGCCTTCCCTTCCCTTGCCTTGCCTTTGATTTGCATTGCTTTGCTTTGCTTTGCACCTTGGCTTGCCTTGCCTTGCACTTTGCCTTGCCTTGGCTTGCCTTGAATCTTGCTTTGCTTTGCCTTGTGACTTGCCTTGCCTTGCTTTATGCTTTGCCTTGCTTTATACCTTGCCTCGCCTTCTGCCTTGCCTTGTTTTACTTTGTGCCTTGCCTTGGCTTGTGCCTGGCCTTTCATTGCTTTGGTTTGCATTGTGCCTTGCATTGCCTTGCTTTCTGCCTTGCCTTCCCTTGCCTTGACTTGTGTATTGATTTGCCTTGCCTTGTTACTTGCCTTTACTTGGCTTGTGCCTTGCCTTGCCTTGTACCTTGCATTGCCTTGCATTGTGCCTTGTCTTGTTTCTTCACTTTCCTTGCCTTGTGCCTCGATTTGCCATGCTTTGTGCCTTCCCTTCCCTTCCCTTCCTTGTGCCTTGCCTTCCCTTCCTTACGCCTTACCTTGCCTTGCCTTGTTTCTTGCGTTCCCTTGCTTTTGCCTTGCCTTGCCTTGCTTTACCTTGCCTTGTGTCTTGCCTTGGCTTGCCTTGCCTTGTGCCTTGCCTTTTCTTTCTTTGCCTTGTGCCTTGCATTGCTTTGCTTGGGCATTGCCTTGCCTTGCCTTGTGTTTTGCATTGCCTTTCCTTTTGTCTTGAATTGTGTTGCCTTGCATTGTGCCTTGTCTTTTTTTGCCTTATGCTTGGCCTTATCTTGCCTTGCTTTGTGCCTTGCCTTGCCTTTTGCCTTTACTTTCCATGCCTTGCCTTATGCCTTGCCTTGCTTTGCCTTGTGTCTTGCCTTGCCTTGCCTTGTTCTTTGCCTTGCCATGCCTTGCACCTTGCCTTGCCTATTGCCTTGCCATGCCTTGCCATTCCTTACCTTGTGCTTTCCTTGCCTTGTTACTTTCTTTAACTTGCCTTGCCTTTTTTTTTCTTCTGAGACAAGGTCTGGTTCTGTCACCCAGGCTGGAATGCAGTGGCACAAACTTGGTTCACTGCAACCTCTATCTTCTGGGCTTGAGCCATCCTTTCACCTCAGCCTCCCAAGTAGCTGAGACCACAGGCGAACACCCCCATGCCCAGCTAATTTTTGTAGAGATAGGGTTTCACTATGTTGCCCAGGCTGGTCTCAAACTTGTGAGCTCAAGTGATCCACCTGCCTCATCCTCCCAAACTGCTGGGATTACAGGTATGAGCCACTGCGTCCAGCCTCTATCAAGTTATGAAGCACCCATTATTTCCCAAGCAGTGTGCACACTGCATATGTGTATAGAAAACCTCATTTGCAGACATGAGATAAGTTTTTATTTTGTCTTAAATTGTTCCTCAGCAGTATGTAAAACAAGAGCTAGCATTAGGTAGAAAGATGTGGCTTAAATCTACTTACCAGCATGTTTCAATCCCAGCCCCATATCAGCAAAACAAACAAACAAACAACAACAACAAAAAAACTCAGCCAGTTAACCAGTTAATTCCTTTTTTTTTTTTTTTTTTTTTTTGTGGGTCTCACCCAGGCTGGAGTGTAATGGTGCGATCTCAGCTCACTGCAACCTCGGCCTCCTGAGTTCAAGCTCAGCCACTTAATTCTTATGAGAGATAAACCTAGAATGTTCCAAGTGGAAAACCTATTCATTGACCAAAGGTGATGAGTTTATACTAGTCCAAGTAACTGGTTATGAAAAAAGTCAGAGTTCTAAAGTTAAAATGGAAAAGTAAGCCTGTGTATGTGAATTTGTTTTTCATTTGATCTCTTTTTGTGTCAAAAGCACAAACAACACAAAAGCTATCAAAATTAAAGGGTTAATGATGTAAGAGTACTTTAAGCCAAATATATTTTGATGAGCATGTGACTCAACCAAATCTACCACTCCCTTTCAATGCAGATACACTTCAAATCTCAGAAAAAGCCCCACTTTAGCGAAGTCAAATTTTCATGACAATTGCTTCACATCCATAGGATCTCAGGTATTTCACCAAAGTGGGTGGTGTACGGCTGGGTATGGTGGCTCACTCCTGTAATCCCAGCACTTTGGGAGGCCAAGGCAGAAGGATTTCTTGAGCCCAGGAGTTTCGAGATCAGCCTGGGCAACATGGTGAAACCCTGTCTCTACCAGAAATAAGAAAAATTGGTCAGGTCTGGTGGTGCCTGTGGTCCCAGCTTCTCAGGAGGCTGAGATGGGAGGATCCCTTGAGCCTGGGAGGTAGAGGTTGCAGTGAGCCGAGATTGCACCACTGCATTCCAGACTGGGCAATAGAGTGAGACTCTCTATCATAAATAAATAAATAAATAAAATAATGAAGTAGATGGTATCAGGAGGTCAAAATCCTAGTGCTCAGACATTTTAAACTAAAAACAAAAAGCTATTCTAGAGAGAGATCCAAGATGGCAGATTAGCAACAGCTCAGGAATGTAGCTCCCAGTGAAAGCGCAGAGAGCGAATGGACCCCGCACTTTCAGACGAATTTTTGTTGCCCACGGACCAGGAGATTCCCAGCGGAGGAGCCACATGGGTTGCCAGCGCGACTTTTTTGGCCGGCGCAGCTGTTTTGCCAGCACCCCGGCGCGGCGCTTCTCGGTGCGGAGTATACGGGATGGGGTGCCCTGTAAGTCGGGCCGGGCTGGTCCCATCCCCACAAGGAGAACAGCAATTGGAAATGCTGAGGACCGAGAGTTTCACAGCAAGCACAGCCGAACCAGGAAGGTCCAGCTCTGTGGGGAAGGGGCATCCGCCAAAGGAAAACTAAGAAACAGAAAAAACTTCATCACCAGGTGGAGAGAGATCCAAGATGGCGGATTAGCAACAGCTCAGGATTGTAGCTCCCAGTGAAAGTGCAGAGAGCAAGTGGACGCCGCAATTTCAGACGAATTTCTGTTGCCCACAAACTGGGAGCTACCCAGCGGAGGAGCCACATGGGTCGCCAGTGTGACTCTTTTGGCCAGCGTGGCGCTTCTTGGTGCGGAGTATACAGGACTGGGTGCCCTTTGAGTCGGGCTTAGCTGGTCCCATCCCCACAAGGAGAACAGCAATTGGAAGCGCTGAGGACTGAGAGTTTCACAGTAAACACAGCAGAACCCGGGAAGTCCTAGCTCTGTGGGGAAGGGGCGTCTGCCAAAGGAAAACTAAGAAACAGAAAAAACTTCATCACCAACAAGCCGGACGTCCACTCAGACCCAATCTGAAAGTCGGCAATTACAAAGACGACAGGTGGTTAAATCCATAAAAATGGGAAGAAACCAGTGCAAAAAGGCTGAGAACACCCGAAATCAGAATGCCTCTCCTCCTACAGGGGATCGCAGCTCCTCATCAGCAAGAGAACAAGGCATGACGGAGAATGAGTGTGACGAACTGACAGAATCAGG
>CAUYLG010015272.1:0-26922 GCA_963573385.1 Cacajao melanocephalus
CCATACTTTTGAGATTATCGTTCAAAGAGAAAGTGGTCTTCTGAAGATTTCTAAATAGAGAAAGAAATATAAGATATGATTAATCATTTAAAAAAATCTTTGGTGCATTAACTTTGAATTAAAGGGCAAAAAAAAAAAAAAGAAAACCATGGTAATAAACCAGTCAAGCCAAATAAAAAGGATAGATTTTATAAGGAAGGAAGGAAGGAAGGAAGGAAAGAATGAAGGAAGGGAGGGAGGGAAGAAGGCGGGAGGGAGGGAGGAAGAAATGAAGGAAGAAAGGAAGGAGGGAAGGAAAGAATGAAGGAAGGAAGGGAGGGAAGAAGGTGGGAGGGAGGGAGGGAGGAAGAAATGAAGGAAGGAAGGAAGGGAGGGAGGGAGGGAGGTGGGAGGGAGGAAGGGAGGGAGGGAGGGAGGCAGGAAGGAAGGAAGGAGAGAGGGAGGGAGGGAGGGAGGGAGGGAGGAAAGGATGAAGGATAGGCTTATGTGAGCAGGTTTGGGCCCCACAAATGGTTATTTTACAAGAAGAACTCTGAAATATGAGAACCAAAACAATAGCCCTTCACATACCTCAAATGTTTCAAATGTAAGGGACAGAGCAGAATTGTCCTACTAATATCATAATATGATTTGGTCCTGGAGTACTGAGCATGGAGTAAATATAGTATATTTTTGTACCTCACCAAGGCTTTACATTTTTGGAAGAATAAGATATAAATACTCTGAGTATTCAAGGATATTAGAAGCTGCAGAGACAGAAGGTAATAAATATTGTTAAAATGCTTCAGAGTCAGCAGGTAAAAAATTAAGCTGGAGATGGAAAATATGAAGAAGCATTTATCAGAATAGATGAGACACACCCTGAGATTTCCAAAGTTGTATGGGAAAAATCCAGAGACTGGGTCAAAACTATTACTCATATAAGGAACCAACTGGTGAAAATCAAATTATTACTGTTAATGTAATACCATTTATACTCATATGCAGGCAAGGCTTAAAGAATTCAAGCTATATATTTTTTACAGCAACAAGAAAGATGGAAGCAGTAATGCAAATGTGTTCCAGGGCTATTGTATGAGAGAACCTCAAGAACTTTAGATACATTTGATCCTCAGAAGAATAGGCTGAGGTGGGTGTCATCATCGCTATAATTCCGGTATGAAAAATGAAATACAGACACCTTAAATACTCTGTCTCTGATCATGCATATAGTAAATAACACAGCTAGGCTGGAACGAGGATTACCTAATCTCAAAGTCTCTGCTTCTGCTCATAAGATGAGGAGGCTCAGCTGTTACTTAGCTTATAGTTTAAAGTGGAGTTTTTAGGTCCACCAGACCTAAAAACCATAATGGGCAAGAACATTCTCAGTTCTTGAGATCTTAACATTAAAGTTTTCCAGATTTAGCAAGTAAAAGTACAAATGCCAGTTAAATTTTAATTTCAGATAGGCAATAAATACTTTTTGGTATCAATATATCCCAAACATTTTATGCTAAATATTTTATTTGTGGTATATCTGAAATTCAAATTTAACTGGGTTTTCTGTGTTTTATCTGGTCAATCATATTCAGTACAAAAAATTATGTTACTTCCTGTATTATTCAAAACATGTAAACATTGACAAAAATGTTCAGTGTTGACATTCTAACTCAAATGGGTATTTCTTCAAAGCGTTAGATAACAGTTATGTTTTCCATGCTGCTTTTACGGAAGCAGCCAGCAAATAAACCCAGGATTTTCTATGAATTGCTGCCTATAGCTACAAAACAGATCAAATACTGGAAAAAGGCCTTCAGAGAAGTTCTAGTCATCCTGTGAATCTCATTGTAAGCTATTCCAGGGAATCTCTAGCATATGACTCACTCTGAAGACAAAAACAAGAGAAATAATTGGTGTTTACTGAGACTAGTGTTTGTCAGCTCATACCTAGCTACCGTTTCATTTTATTGCACATTGAAACCCTCTTCCTCCTAACATGGGTGGACAAAAGATGAGATCATTGTATCTAACAGGCACTATAGCAACAGGAAAACTTGGTGCCTTTGGAATATAAAATTACTGAGTTTGACATAAAACTATGAAACTGGGGTTCACATTAACTTCCTATTATTCAAGAATGTCTGATGTACTCAAAATTCTAAATTAGATTTCATGCACTCAGCCTCTTTATTTTGTTGAAGATTCTGAGTGTGAATAGACTTAAAGAAGTGTCGAGCCATTGTGGAACCACTGCAATCTCTGCCATGACTGCAATTCTCAGGGTATGTGATTGTACAAGTAAGTGGCATTCTCATCCTGGTCTTTTCCCCAGATTTTTGTTTGAATCAAATGTAAGTCCTGTGACCTCTCTATATGAGTAGAATAGAGGTTGAGAGACTATGATTTGGAGCCAGACTGCATGGTATCAAATCCTGACTGGGCCAATGCATATATATATATATACACAGACACATATATATAATCAAAGAATATCATTTTGGTTTTACTTCACTAGGATTATTAGGAGGATTAAAAGCACTTAGAAGAGTGCCAGATATATAGTTAGTTCTCAATATATGTTATTTATTTTGTTTCATTGGCAAAACTAGTCCTATTGCATATGATATTTTTTAAAGATAAACTTCAACAATTAGCCTTGTGACTGGCAGCAACATAGGAAACATTCTGGATCTCAATTAATTTCCTTAATGGTAAGATGAAGAAATCTCACAAATGGCCCTTAAATAGTGAATGGCAAAATAACCTTTGATAATAAATTACAATTGCTACTGATCGTTGTAATAAAAAAATCTTTGGAGGATGTCTGAGACGTGAAAAAAATTAACACTCATATTGGGAAATTGGGTTATAGATAATAAAGTTAAATTATCCCACTCACTGAGGATGTCTCTATCCAAGTCCTCTAGCATTCTAGCATTTAATCATTTAGTGTATTATCATTTTTGAGAGCTCAGATAGATGTGGAAAGCATTATATAGTAAAATCTCTTAAATTGTAAAGCGAGAAACCAAAGAATCCAAGAGCTTTGTTCAGCTTTAGTCAGCAAATTGGTGACTGTGGTAGCATCACGCAAGATGGCCCCCAAGGGTCCCCACCTCCTGGTAATCATGTCCTGATAGAAGTTTTTCCTGTTGCATATGGGCTGGACTTAGTGATTTGCTTCTAATAAATGTCATAAGTGAAAGCACTAATATGATTTTTTTCTCTCTATCCCTTTGTTGGAAGCCAGCTGCCAAGTTAAGAAGAGGCCCAAATGGCAATGAAGTGTAGTCTCCTGTGGATAGCCATGGGAGGGAGTTTGAAAAGAGACCTCATATTCCCAGTCAAGACTTCAGATGAGTGGTGCCCCAGGGAACAAGTTTATTATAAGTTCACGAGAGACTCGGAATCATCCAGCTGTGCTGCCCCCAGATTCCTGGCCTTCAGAAACTATGTGAGATAAAAACTTTTTGTTGTTTTAAAATGTTAATATTAGGGTAAATTTGTTATGCATCAACAGAGTAATAATACAAAGGCAGAGCTGTTATCAGAGCATCATGTTCTTGCTAAGCAGATAGAAATTTCTCGAGTAAAGGATGGAATCACTATTGTTTGTTTTCAGGTTTTAACAACACACTTGAACAATGATATAAAGAAAGTTAAAGTTATTAGTTAAAATAGTTCAATAATTAGTTCAAAGTGGAAATGATCATTTTTAATGGGCCCATTATTCAATCACAGGGATGGAAAGCACTGATGGCACTCCTCATTTACCCACCACCTTGGCCACGGTTAGCATTTCTGGCTATTTACTGAGTCTCCACCTAATCAGGGCAGATCTCAAATTCACCACTCCTGTTGGGGTGAATAAACACTTCTTACAAATCCTGTGGCTGACAACAACTTTGCAAACAACATTCGTAGGTAGATTGGATCCTTTATTTTGTGACAACAAAACCTCAAACTGAGGACTTAAAATAGATTCTATTTTTTAGACACAAAGCTATTTACCTAGCAATCTCTTCCAGTAGATCAGTGTTTTAATCATGACTCAACACCATGAGGAAGCATACTAAACAGTTCCTCCTTGGTTATTAAAAATACCACGCTCAGACAAGCATAAAAATGAAGGTAATGATGTATCCATGCCAAGTTCAAGAGGCAATATGTCAACACTGGTGAACAGGTGGAGAAAACCTCCTATGAGGTAATTTTCATGAGGTTTCAAAAACTTCAATCCACAATCTAAGCTGGCATGGCTTCTGAGATGGAGAAAAGAGAGTGAATACAAGTGCATGGTTGTCAAGGGAAGGGGACAATTCTGATGACAGCATGGCATCTACATTCAAATGGTTTCCCAGGTGTGTTCCACTTGGATGCACTTTGGGATCCCACAGATAACAGAGGGGACCTAAATAAAACATGAAACAACTGTGTCACTAAAAACCATCAGATATTGGGAGCACTGCCTGGAATTCATTTAGCAGAATAGAATGTTTTGTTTTTCCTCAAAAGTTAACCTGTGAATTGGAACAATATATTGGGGATGTCTCCAGGAGAGATACAGTGGTATTTATAACAGAGAAGAGGATACACTAGCACAACAGAATCTGGTGGTGATACGCTTTGGAGTATTGTAGTGTCCAGAAAGTAGCGTAATTCCCCAGAAATGGGTTGTTTTGTAAGCAAAGGTAAAGCAACCTCTGGAGACTCCTAGGAACATTTTGGAAGTAGGACCTTTGCAAAGTAGAGACAAGGGCCAATAAAATCTGAGTAATCAAAATAGCCATGACTATACAACTATTTCCATGTCCATGAGGCCTAGGAAGAATCAGTTTTCATGTATATACATATTTTAAACAGAAAGCTGACAAACGAAGAAAGAAGAAAGGCACTTTCTAAGAATTAGCATGGATATATCAGGTCCTTGCAACAGATAAAAGGACTTCTAAGGGAGATATACTGCAACTACAATGACACAAGGCTTAGTAACTTCATATCATAATCTAATATTATATAAAGAGCATGTAGTATACAGACTTAGTATACAGAGAGCCTGCATTATATTTGATTTCTATTGCTGTTGGAACAAATCACAACAAACTTAGTTGCTTAAAACAACAAAAAAATATTTCATTACAGTTCTGGAGATCAGAAATCCAAAATCGGTGCCAGTGGGTGAAAATCAAGGTGCTGGCAGGCCTGCATTCCTTGTGCAGACCCTAGGGCAGAATCCAGTTCCTTGCCTTTTGCAGCTTCTGGACCCTGCCTATGTTCCTTGGGTCACAGACCCTCCTTGATCTTAAAAGCCAGCTGGGTAGCATGTTCTCTTTTCTCTGACCTCTACTTCTGTGTCTCTCTCCAATTTTGATTCTTCTGTCTCCCTCTTATAAGGATGCTTGTGATTACAATACATTGGCTGACCCAGATAATTCTGAATAATCTTCCTATCTCAAGATCATTAATTATATCTGCAAATTCTCTTTACCAGGTGACACAACATAGTCACGTGTTCTGAGGATTAGAACATAAACATTGTTAGAAGTGGGGTGTATTAGTGTGTTTTCATGTTACAGATAAAGACATACCCAAGACAGGGTGATTTACAGAAGAAAACAGTTTAATGGACTTAGAGTTCCACATGGCTGGGGAAGCCTCACAATCATGGCAGAAGGCAAGGAGGAGTCATGTCTTACATGGATGGCAGCAAGCAAAGAGAGAGCTTGTGCAGAGAAACTCTCCATAATAAAACCATCAGATCTTGTGAAACTATCCACTATCATGAGAACAGCATGGAAAAGACCTGCCCCATGATTCAATTACCTCCCACTGGGTCCCTCGACAACACATGAGAATTCAAGATGAGATCTGAATGGGGACACTGCCAAACCATATTAGGGATGTTGGTTCTTCAGCTACCACATGCATGTAATACAGGAGCCTTGAATTTATACTCCATAACAAATTCTTTCCTCTTCCATTTTTTTCTCATTCCCAGGGTATAAATTTTCTTGTTCACTTGCCTTACTTTCCTTTAAATGCTTGGAATTTCAAATTAAAGCCCCCTTTAAAATCCCATCCCTGATTTAATTTTTAGATCAGTGATTTTCTAGGGTTTATGTGTTTTTACTGGTATACAATAAAAGATATTATTACTGAATTATGAAATGCCATGAGATCCATCTATTTCAACTCAAGGAGTACACAGCTATGTGACTCCTGCTGATAAGCCAGGGTTTTACAATTTTCATGATTTTCTTTCCACTGTGGTTTCCTGCATCACTTCTTTCTGAATATAATTACATCATCATCATTAATTATAATTACACCTAATCTACCAGCTGGTAATTATTTTTCCTTATTCATTTCTGATTCCTTATTTTTTTCTGCAGCAGTGAACAAATTTAAATTAACCTTTCTATTTACTATGTGTTTACATTTTAAAACATTCTTCATATTATAAAGACTCTCTATTTTTTTTAAAAAACAGCCCTGTTTCTTGGGGACATATATATGTATAAAACTAAAGAACATAAATGTTGTCAAGTTTCTGCTGTGCAAATCTCATTCTAGCACTACAACTTCTGTTCAAACAATTCACAAGTGTTTCTGTCCTCCTCATCCCCAAAGAGCTAGATAAAAGAAATCCCCTCTTTAGTAATCTGGCCCTGTTTCATGAGCTTTTTTCATCCTAATCTGCTAACACTAAGGTAACTACATAACATTACAGTGGATGGAAATCTGTCCAATTACACATTTTCACAGGCCTGCTATTAAGTTTCAAATAATTGCTCAATTCTTGCATAACATGAGCTATTAACATAGCTTATCATGTAGCATGCCAGTATTCAATTTCCATCTAAGGGGTTATTTAATAATGGCATTGAAATAAAAAATGAAATCTCTAGACCCTGAGCAATATCACTGCTTTTACATGCTCTGCAGTCTGTAATAGGCTATTAGATAAAAGATAGTAATGTATTCTGGAGGAGCAGGTCCATTGACAATGAATAAAGGGCATGATTTTATTCTTGCTTCACAAAGAATGATGTCTGTATCTTTCATAGAAGAATTATTGTCTTTGAAAGCGTTCAGATTTATATCATTTTGCAGCTGGCATATACCTCTCCTCTAATTCTGTACATCTTAAAAAAGAGAGCCAGAAACATTCTAGAATATATAGAAAAATATCTGGGAACATGGATGTTTTGAAATGTTAAAGGCATGAAGAATTGTAAGTTAATTTTATTCATGTCTTACATATCTAATGAAGAATAAGGAAGAAAGGAATTGTATCTTGAATATCAGCCATAAGATTTAGAGTATACAATTTTAAAATGTATTTCTTACTAATAAAACAAATATTCACAATACAAATGTTTTAAATTTTTGATGTTATCTATATGTGTTTTTCTAAGTTATTCAAATATATAATACCAGGACAATTTCTGTATAAAAATTAATGGATTTTTTACTATGTCTTAAATGCTCAAAAATAAATACATTAATAATTCTCAAAGAAGTTCACTCTGATTTTTCTATGATTAACCACTCAAGGGCAGTGCAGATAGAATTTTTTAACATCTCCAAGAGCCAGTGCCATCAGAACCTAAGCCAAACACACTCCATTTCTGTGCCTTACTCACCCTACAGATCTTCACCATAAGAGGGAATTTGAAAAAAAAGACACTTTGCTTTTGTTTAAAAATCATAATGTGATCTCAAGTTACCATGGTGATACCCCCGAGACTTGTAAGGATTTAAAAGTGGCATGAACTTCCTGTGTATATTCATCATTTAAAATGCTTATCTGATAAAAGATAAGTCATTAAACATATTTGAAAAATTTAAGAATTTAAAATATTGAGCAAAAGGAAAGAAATAGTAAAGAAACTTTCCATGCCCTTTACAGATTTCAAAGAGATTTTGAGTGTGATACTCCCTTTTGATTTGCAAAAATCATTTGAATCCTACAAATTGAATCTCACCACATCTTAACCATGTCTTTTAGTTTATGCTAGTATAGGACAAACTACCTTTGACAATTGAAGCAACTTAATGACTATTGTCCGTTCATGTTTTTTAACAGAATCTGAAGAAGAAATAGAAAAAAACTAAAAGACAAAAGAACTATTTTGATTATTTGGAGACAGAATACTGAGGCCATCAGAACACAGTCCACTAGTTTGAGAATTAACTTCATTAAAAAACAAAGATCTATCGCAGCCACTGTTTTAAAACGAAAGAGAGCTCTCTTTTATTAAAGTATATAAAATACACAGCCTACAAAATAAAAAAAACTGATTGACCAAGAAGAGAGGATCTGTCTGAATTTTAAAAAGAAAATTAAGCACAGGATCACGGTTTGCCTATCTATCACAGCAAAACTTATTTTAGCAAAGTAATGAAGACAATGACCTTGTTTCCATGCAAAACCTGGATTGAGTTACTTTGCAAATTCAGTCAGCTCCAAACAGCAACAACCACAGAACGTTTGAAAATATATTCAGTGAGCTTCTTGAAGTTGGCTTATCTAGCTTATACATAAACAATGTATTTGGTTTGGAAGTATTACACATATTATGGATGCAAGGACAGAGCAGTTTTCCAAGAAAGTTAGAAATAAAGCTCTATTTGTTCTCCCACAGTTTTAGCCTAGAGCTGAGATGTCCTAAAGATTCTGAGACATAGGATTTGTCTCAAGGTATTCTGTTTGTATGAAAGATAAGGAAATATTAATGTCCTTTTCTGTTTTTCAGGGGTGGTACCCACATAAAAGGTATTAATATCACAACCAGCAAATTCACTGTGAAGGCTCATTTCAAGTATAAACAATCAACTTTGAATATATACACACACACATATACATATACACACACTCACACACATATATATTTATATGTCATTCATCACCTGACATATCATATGCATTCAATAATAGAAAACTTTATTAACATTATTCAGAGGGGTGAGATTTTTAATTGCTGTTTTTTCACATAGTGAGACAGTTGTATCCCTCTGCTGTTAGAAGTGGCAGTTGGCACAGACCTAATTCTGGGTGCTAATCCCAGCACAACACCAGCTTGTTTTATTATGTGGGAGAAAGTCATTTTGCCTCTGTAGGTTTCCAGTTTTTTTTTTTTTTCAATAAGAAGAGTGTTTCTTTTAAAAAATTCAGAATTTTCTGTTCATTTATGAAACTCATGGCCAATAAGTACCATGAACATCTATTACATAAGTTGATATCCCTGGAGGTTCTTGTTTAGTTGTTAAAATAAATAAAGAAAGAAGCTGTTTATTTTTGGTTTTGCTGTATTTCACCCCACCCCACACAAGAGGCAACAGAAAGGAGAGAAAGGAAAGCTGAGATTTCCCCTCATCCTCGCCACCGTCCTCTATCTTATTTTACCAGGTTTGTGTGACTACTTTGAAGCGCTAAAGAAATTAGAGGTAAATATGAGGCAGCTGAATAAGATTTGTTCATAAAACGCTGGAATAATCTACTTCCTTTAGAATGTGACACTTGAGGGCTCTTCTTTGGTGAGATTTTTACCAGCAGTACCACACCGTGAGTTTCGCCCTCAAAAACACACTTTTAACTTCCACCACAGACCTCAGTGCATCAGGAGTGAGCAGGTATGGAGAGACAGCCATGCCACACGGGAAAGCATTCCTTAAAAAACCAAAAGAAAGATGTCCTGGTAAAGAACAGAGAACATATGTGGCCTAGCAATATATTTCTGTGGGGTGCTCCAAGATAAATGAATCCGTTGTTAGGAATGAATAAGAGTGGACTAAAGTCTAGCATCAGGAGATAGGGATCTAATAGCCATTATATTATTTTTACTTCAGTAAGACCTCATTTGTACCCAGAGATTAGTGCAACTTGTGTACAATATAGATTATAACATTATTCTCAATTGGCCACACAGACAGGTTTTGGCCTACCTAAACAATGCCCTAAAGCTGTCAAAAGACAGAAAATCTAGTCTGTAGAAAGTGCTGCAGAGTGCAGGGTAAATCCATACTCATGGGTTTATTATCTAGTGATGTGTAAAGAAAAATAGAGTCTTGGACAGGAGCATGGAGACCTGAGCAATGGCTTTGAGTCTGTCATTGTATGAAATTAGAACTGTCCCTTCCTCTCTGTGGGCCTCTTCCCATATAGTCCATGACCTTAGCTTCCTTATATGTTAAATGAGGAGCTGAGCTCAATGAAATGAAGATACCCTTATTGCTATAATTGTATTCCTTTAGTTGGATAGACAAAATCTTACAGAATAGAAAAGAATCTAATAGAATAGACAGAAAATAATAACCAACAATGCAAAACTATATTAATGAAATGTTAAATTATGTGCTGAGGACTAAGTATTTATAAAAGTTTCAAATTACCTTACCAAGTTGAGAGCTCTTTGAGGCCAGGGACAATGTCAAAGTCATCTTTCAATCATTGGTAGTTAACACTGGGCCTAGTACACAGAATCTACCTAATTAAATTATTTTAAACTAATTATTTAATTAAACATCATTAAACTACCTAAACTATTTTAATAATTTCAGTGAATAAATGACAATAAGATGTATGCATAATTATTTGTGTCTTAACAAAATGTATTTAAAAGCCTAAATTCAACAAAAACAAGGTCAGTTGAAGATTTTTTTCTTTAAGAATGTTGAATATAGGGCCCAAATCTCTTCTAGCTGGTAGGGCTTCATCTGAGAGGTCTGTTGGTTAGCCTGATAAAGGTTCCCTATGTAGATGACCTGCTCTTTCTCGCCAGCTGCCTTTAACATTCTTTCTTTCATTTCAACATTAGAAAATCTGATGATTAGGTGTCTTAGGGATTATCTTCTTGTGTAGAATCTTGCAACAGTCCTCTTTATTTCCTGAATTTGATTGTTGGCCTCTCTAGCAAGCTTGCGGAAGTTGTCATGGATGATATTCTAAAATATGTTTTCCATGTTTGCTGTCTCACTCTCTCTTTCAGAGATGCCAACAATTTGTATATTTGGCCTCTTTACATAGTCCTATTGATATGGTATGGCTCTGTGTCCTCACCCAAATCTCATCTGGAATTGTCATCCTCACCTGTCAAGGGAGGGGGCTGGTAAGAGGTGATTGAATCCTGGGATGGACATCCGCCTTGCTGTTCTCATGATAGTAGGTGAGTTCTCATGAGATGTGGTTGTTTGAAAGTGTGTGGCCCTTCCCCTTTCCCTCTCTGTCTCTCTTCCCACCATGTGAAGAAGGTCTTTGCTTTCCCTTTGCCTATTGCCATGATTGTAACTTTACTAAGGCCTCCTAGTCATACTTCCTGTTAAGGTTGTGGAACTGAGAGTCAGTTAAACTTCTTTTCTTCCTAAATTGTCCAGTCTCAGGTAGTTCTTTATAGCAGTGTGAAAATGACCAATACAGAAAATTGGTACCAGGAAAGATAGGGCATTGTTATCAAGAGGGCTGAAAATGTGGAAGCAGCTTTGGAACTGGGTAATGGGTAGAAGCTGGAACACTCTGGAGAGCTCAGAAGATGACAAGAAGATGTGGGAAAGTTTGGAACTTCCTAGAGACTTGTTGAATCATTTTGGGCAAAATGCTGATAGTTGTGTGGAAAATGAAATCCAGGTTGAGGTAGTCTCAGATGTGGATGAGGAACTTAGTGGGAATTGGAATAAGGTCACTCTTGCTATGCTTTAGCAAAGAGATTGGAAGCATTCTGCTCCCCCTTCTAGATATCTTTAGAAACTTGAACTTGAGTGCAATAATTTAGGGTATATGGAAGAAGAAATTTCTAAGAAGCATAGCCTTCAAGATTTGGTCTGACTGTTTCTATCAATGTACAGTCATTTGTATTCACAAAGAAATAGTCTAATATTAGAACTTATGTTTAAAAGAGAAGCAGAGCATAAAAGTTTAGAAAATTTTCAAGCTGACCATGTGGTAGAAAAGAAAAACCCATTTTCTGGGGGGTCTGGGGGGGTGGGGGGAGGAATTCAAGACAGCTGTAGAAATTTGTATAAGTAAAAATAAGCCAAATGTTAATAGCCAAGATGATGGGAAAAATGTCTTCAGAGCATGTCAGAGATCTTCCTGGCAGGCCTTCCCATCACAAGCCTAGAAGCCCAGGTTTTGTGGGCCAGGCTCAGGGGCAGCCCTGCTTCTCTGCTCAGCCTTGGAACATGGCACCCTGTGTCCCAGAAATTCCAGCTTCAGCCATGGCTAGAAGTGGCCAAGGTATAGCTAGGGCCATTGCTTCAGAGGGTGTAACCCCAAGCATTGGTGGCTTTCATGTGCTGTTGGGCCTTCAGGTGTGCATAAGGCAAGAGTTGAGGCTTGAAAGCCTCCATCTAGATTTCAGAGAATGTACAGAAATGCCTGGATGCCCAGGCAGAAGTCTGCTTCAGGGGAAGAGACCTCATGGAAAGAGGTTCTGGGTTAATATGGTTAATATAATCACCTCCAGATGCATCCATGTTGTTGCAAAGAACATGATCTCATTTTTTTATAGTTGTGTAGTATTCCACGGTGCATATGTATCAGATTTTTTATCCAATGTACTGTGGATGGGCACCTAGGTTGATCCATGTCCTTGCTATTGTGAACAGTGCTGAAATAAACATATGACTGCAAACTGCTTTCCACAATGACTGAGCTAATTTACATTCTCACCAACAGTATATAAGAGTTCCCTTTTCTTTACTGCCTTGCCAGCATCTGTTGATTTTTGACATTTTAATAATAGCCATTCTGACTGGTGTGAGATAATATTTAATTGTGGTTTTGATTTTATTTCTCTGATGATTTGTGATAGTTAACATTGTTTCGTATGTTTGTTGGCCACTTGTATGGCTAACATATAAGCTTTCTTTTGATAAGTACTTTTTCATGTTTTGTTGACTTTTTAATGGGGTTATTTAGTTTTTGTTTGTTAAGTTCCCTATAGATCCTGGATATTAGACCTTTGTTGGATATGTAGTTTGTGAATATTGTTTCCCATTCTGTAGTTTGTCTGTTTACTCTGTTGATAGTTTCTTTTGCTGTGTTGGAACTCTTTAGTTTAATTAGATTCCACTTGTCCATATTTGTTTTTGTTACAATTGCTCTTGAGGACTTAACCATAAAGCAAAGGCTAAAGCTGTCAAAAATGGTATTTCCTAGGTTTTCTTCTAGTATTTTTATAGTCTGACATCTTGCAATTTAGTCTTCAATTCATTTTGAGTTAATTTTTCTGTGTAGTGAGATACAGGTTCAGTTTCTTTCTTCTGCATATAGCTAGCCAGTTATCCTAGCACCATTTATTGAATAGGGAGTTCTTTCCCCATTGCTTATTTTTGTAATCTTTGTCAAAGACCAGATGGTTTTAGGTGTGAAGCCTTATTTCAGGGTTCTCCATTCTGTTCCATTGGTCTATGTGTCTGTTCCTGTACCTGTAACACACTGTTTTTGTTACTGCAGCCTAGTAGTATACTTTGAAGTTGAATAATGTTGTGCTTCTGACTTTGTTCTTTTTGCTTAGGTTCTTTTTCAGTACCATATAAGTTTTAGAATAGTGTTTCTTAATTCTGCAAAAACAAAAAAAATGGCATTGGTAACATTGAATCTGTAGATTGCTTTGGACCGTATGGTCATTTTAGCCATATTAATTCTTCCAGCCCATAAGCATAAAATGTTTTTCCATTTGTTTGTGCCATCTATGTCTTTGTAGAAATCTTTCACCTTCTTAGCTAGCTGTATTCCTAGGTATTTTATTTGTGTGTGTGTGTGGGGGGGGGGGGGTATTTTAAATGAGATTGCATTTTTTTTTTATTTGGCATTGAGCTTGAACATTATTGGTATATAGAAATTCGGCTGATTTTTAGACCTTACTATTTGGCACTCAATTTTTTCACGTTTTCAGGATAGTAAACTGGAAACCTTCTTTTCACGTGTCTCATTCTTATTCCATTACATCGGACCCATGTACTATCATTTTCGCCTGCAAATTATAGGGAGACTGTCTGTTTACTTCCATTTCCACTGCTACTACTTCAGAATAAACCACCATTCTTTCTCACCTGGGTTACTCAAAGAGCTTTCAAACTGATCACCTAACATTTAATATAGTCTTTCTCAAAGTTATTTTCCACTTACAAGCCAGAGTATTCTTTTACAATTTAGAGAGTACCTTCCTATTCGAGTCCTTTAATGTATCCCTTTGCATTTAATGTAGGATAAAAAACTTAAAGAGGCTCATACAATCCTGCAGGAACAGGTATTCGCTGGCCTCTCCAACCTCATCTGATTCCTGTCTCCACTACTACCTTTTATAAAATTTTAGCCACATTCATTTTCTTTTGGTTACTAAAAAGTTATTTTCTACTCTAGAGACTTTGTATTTTGTGTATTATCTCCTTGGTATTCTTTCTCTTCTCTCTTCTCTTGTTTTCATTAACATATTTTTATTAATGCATATTTATTTGTAAAATTTAAAGTTTATGTAAATAGTCCAGAACTTTTTAAGAAGTATTTCTGGTTATTTTAGAGACTATTTTTTTCAGCTTTATGAAAGTATAACTGAGATATAACTGTGAAAATTAAATGGTGTTCACTTTATGTGTGGTTTATCATATCTAATTATACTTTCATGAAACTGAAAAACTAGTGCACATAAAATAACAAGATCCAATAATGAGCATATCCCTTACTTCTAAAAATCTTGTGTCTCTCCCTCCTTCTTTTTCCCTTGCTCTCATCGTTCCTGTACCCACACAACCAATGACCTGATCTCTGTAATTATAAATTAATTAAAATTTTTATTAATTTTCTACATGGACCCTTAAAAATATACCTTTTGAGGAGGTTGGTTCTGGCTTCTATCTCTCAGCATAATTATTATATCCATGTTGCTGCAGGTATTAAGAAATCATTTCTATCTATTCCTGTGTAACATCCCATTGTATGGATATACCAAAATTTGCTTATTTATTTACATATTAATAGACATACGGGTTATTTACAGTTTTGGGCTACTGTAAATTACATACTTATGAACATTTTTTTACAAGTCTTTATATAGACATGTGCTTTCACTTCTCTTGGTGAAGTATTGACTGTGGAATAGCTGGACTCTATGGTAAGTGCATGCTTATTGTTTTAAGAACATGCCAAACTTTTTCAAAGTGATAACATTTTACATTTCTACCACAGTGTATAAGTGTTCTAGTTCCTCCACACACTTTCCAAAACTTGGTAGAGCCAACCTGTTAAATATTGAATTTAGAGTGCAGTGACATCTTATTGTAGTTTTAATTTGCTCTTTCAAATGACTAATAATCATCATCATCATCTCATTTGCTTACTTGACATGTGTATATCTCCTTATTGAAATAGATTTTCAAATGTTTAAAAAATTTTGTTGATTGTCTCATTATTGTATTGTAAGAGTGCTTTGTATATCATAATATTCTGAATGCAAGTGCTTTGTCAGATATGTATTTTGCAAAAATTCTCTTCTTATCTGTAGTTTGCTGTCTTATTTTTTGTAAATAGTCTCTTAAAGAGCAAAAGTTTTAACTTGAATGAAATTTAACTTAAAGATTTTTTTGTTTTCATAGTTTGAAACTGTTGGGTGTCTTATTTAAAAAATGTTTGCTAAATCTGAACTCACTAAATTTTTTATATGCTTTCTTCTAGGCATTATATAACTATAACTCATACAGTTAAATATAAAATCTATTTTGAAATATTTTTGTGTATGGTATGAAGTCAAGGATGATAATATTTTTTTCACAAGATTTTGTAATTTTTAGTACACTCATTTAAAAAAATTTCTCCATTGGATTGCCTGGAATTTATGTCAAAAATTCATCATATGTGTATGGGGTGGTTTCTAGACTCTTCATTTTGTTTTATTTGTCTATGTTTGTCAGTGTCACATGGTATATTTTTTCTGTGAAGAAACTTGCCACATACTATTTGATTAAAGTAATCAAATTTAATATCATAAGCAATCAGGTTAACTAATATTATGCATCTCCTGATAGACCATACTGAAGAGAACAAGATATCATTTTGTATCCCTATTCAAAACACAACAACTAAATACAATCATGGGGAAATACATCAAACCAAAACGGGAGTAGCATTAAACAACTGGCCTAAACAGGTCAAGAACATCAAAGCCATAAAATATATATACAGACTAAATAGCGGGTAAAGTGTAAAGGATTAAAGGCTAGGAAGAACTGAATAAAATGTATAAGTTTGAATGGATTCCTTCAACAGAATTTCTTCTTTTGCTATAATTGACATTACTGAGAGAACTGGTAAAATTTGAATACAATCTGAATATCAAATAATTGTACTATATAAATATTAATTTCTTCATTTTCATAATTTTAATATGGTTATATAATTTAATGTCCTTGTTCTTAGGAAATATATACACACACAATCACATGCACAAAAAGGCAAATGCATAAGAAGACAAATATGGTTAAATAGTAATAACTGAGAAAACTGGGTGAAGGGTAAACCAGAGTTCTTTGCAGTATTTTTGCAACTTTTCTCTATACCTGAAAGTATTTCAATATAAAAAGTTACAGAAAAATTTAATGATGTTAAAAAATGGAGAACTGTAAAATGTATATATTATTTTTAAGTGAAAAAAGCAGGTTTTAAAACTATATATAATTTGTATATATTTACTTAAAATGCCAGAAAAAAATACTAACAATATTTAGATATAAAGAATGGGATTGTGTGTGATTATAACCTTTGTTCTTTATACATTACAATATTATATAAGTACTACAGTAGATATGCATTATTTTTATCCTCTGAAAAATGATCAAACACATTGTATAAGTAATTACATAGTTTAAAGCCAAATATCCACCTCTTGAAAGTTAACACGCACTGTATTCTTTTTTTCCTCTTCCTCTGATAATTAACATGTACTTGACTTCCACTTAAGACTTTTTAACTCTTAAAATAACCTCATTCTGTGACTACAGGCTTAGGAATTGACGCTTTCAACCCCTTCTAATTGTAATTCTCTGAAAGCAAGAATGATTAATATTTAAGAGTAGAGGACTATGAGTTAAATGAACTTGGATTCTACTTTATTTACTAGTTGTGTGATCCAAGACAAATTATTCTAATTTTTCAGTGTCTTTATTTTTCAAACAGGAAAAATATTAGTATCTCATGATGTTTGTTACAGGAGGAATTGTACCCCTCTCAAAAAATATTTATATACTAAAATCCTAAGCCCAAATACCTTTGACTGTGACTGTATTTGGAGATAAGGTTTCTACACAGGTGGTTTGGTTAAAACGAGAGCATTAGGATGGACCCTAATCCAGTATGTCTAGTGTCTTTATAAGAAGAAATTTAGACACCAAGGGAAGACAACGTGAAGAGACAGAAGAAAGACGGCAATTTACAAGCCAAGGAAAGAGACCTGGAACAGATCCTTCCCTCATGGCCCTCAAAGGCAATCAACCTTGCTGACACCCTGATTCTAGCCTCCAGAACTGTGAGAAAATAAATTTCTGCTGTTTAATTCATCCAGTCTGTAGTACTTTGTTAGGACAGCCTTTGCAAACTAATACAGGGTTATAGTGAGCTTTAAATGAGACCACATGATTCAAGCCTCAGCAAGTGTTTGGTGCAAAATAAACTCAATAAATTATTGTTCTTAAAATACAGAAGTTCTTATGATCAGCTGCAGAATATTTCTGTATGGGTAATCCTAAAATAAAATAAAATTGCAAATTTCTTATTAATTCTTGAAACAAATCAGACACTGTGACCTGAATATTTCTCTTAAAATAGTAATTATAATCACATATTAAAAGTGACTTTAGAGTTCATCTAGTCTGGAGTCTCTTCTTTCATTTTTCTTCTTTAAGAGTACAGAATTTATATAATTTTTGTCTAGGTTGAAAGCTGTTCAGAGACAAAATCATACAGTAGAGACCTGCAGACATTCATTCAAAAATTATTTTAAAACATAGCATGTTGCATATAGCTACGTTTGTTTCATCTAATAAAACTGTTATTTCGTTGAGCAAAAGGTTCATTTTTTCTTTTTCTCTACATTATCTTCAAAATAAATTTGTATTTCTCTATATTTGTATAAAATACATAAGTTAATTGCCCAAATGGCTTGCATTACATTGGAAAAAATTGTCTTTTGAATTGAAAGATTATATCCAAGAAACCTCTTTAGATTCTTAGAAGCGTTAGGATGCTTCCTTTATAGCAGGCATAGTTACATTTTATTGCCATGGAGCCTGTCTGAAGTCTGTTTTAAAAGCTGGGTCAAGCCAGATGGCCAGATTAGCGTAGCACTGAAGTAAAGTTCTATGAGTACAGGTAAATTCTAAGGCAGCCTGATGCCATACAGCTGGGGGTGAGAGTGATATAGTAAATTTGATTGAAAGATAACCAAGGTCACATTTGGGAACAAACTGCTAAGCACCAGGTCTGAAAGCCAAGACTGAAAAACAGCATGAACAACTGGTCGGAAGCTGGGTGAACTGAAAGCATATCAGAAAATTTTCCTAAAATAAATTGAGAAGTGAGAAATATAGAAACAGAAAAATATATAGTGATAAAGATGAATAGATATAGTAACAAATATGTTAAGACATCATTCTATGCAATGCCACGTCTGTGCATCACTTAGGGACAGGTGCTACAAAAGAACCATGTAGGGTTGGAGGGAACCCTAACCTGTTCACTTTACATATGGGATGCATAAGTGAAGATCTGGCCAAACTACAGATCTCATCTATTCTGTCATTACTTTGCTAGCCAGTTGCAGCAATTTTACTTATTCATATGATCAACAATAAGGACAAAGCAGAAAAAAAAACCAGAAATAGAAAAAAAAATTATTATTCAGCTTGTATGGTTGTTCCAGATCTGCTTTGCTCAGAACATTTCCTATTTCTAAGGTTGGGACAAGTTGACCTTTAGTTACATGACCAAGTCCATTCCAGTATTGAGAATCAATCCTGAACATAGATAGGAAAGGTCTAAGAAACGTAATCACTCAGTATTTTCAGGAATGTGGTTGGTCTAATCTTGTTTCAGTAACTGAGTCTGTGCTGTATGTCTCTGGTTAACTCTTTCCTAATACCCAAGTGTTAAAACAGGATTGTGCTTTTGACCCTCTAGTCCAGGCATCTCTCTTGATTGCCATACAGTACAGTGACCCTAGGTTTAGAATCCTTTTGTCTTTGCCATTCCTCCAGGAATGACAGCCTGCGACTAAAACCCAGATGTATGACTCAGTTCCTGTTTCTCCTGCTACCAGAGGCATCCTGGCTCTCTCGACTTTGCCACTTCAGGTGGCATTCCCTCTGATGCTAGATGGTGTCTTGAGTAATCTCTCACTCTACAGTATACTGTCTACATTAGGAAGACTGCTGTGTAGGACTTCCTAACATTATCATAACAAGGCTAAGTGTCCCAACGATTAGCTCTGTATCACATCATCCTCTCTTTCGCTAATTGGACTCTCTTGCTTTGTCAGCGATTCAGCTTTCATATTGCTGTTGTCCTCAGCCTCCCTAGAAGTTTTGAACTCAGAAGTAGAGTATAAATAAGCCAATGCTCTACCACTAGAAGAGCAGCCTCTTCTTACCTTTCCCTGTGAATTTTTAATATACCCAGAAACTATGATGTGTTGTTTATTTACCATCAAGAAGGAAGAAACATTCTCAGTGGCTTATTAGAATAGGCTACATATTAGGTTAGGTTATGGTAAGAAACACCTTCAGATCTCAGTGGTTTGAAACAAACAAATGAAAAAGAAACACTTATGTCTTGCTCATACCTTACACCCATATTGGTTTGGTAAGGAAGGATCTCCTCATGCTGTCACTCTAGGCCTCAATCCTTCATATCTGCTACTATCTTGAACATTTTCAACTCTTATGACAGAGGAGAAGAGAAAATTTCTTTATGCCTCACATAGGCCATTGAGTATTCATCCAGGAAGTGACACATACTTCTGTTCACAACGCATTTGCCAGAATTAGTTGTTTGACCTCACCTAAGCCCAAAAAGATCTACCAAATGCTTGGAATGGGGAGAAGTGGAAATTTTGACAAAGAGCATTAATAACTGTCACTGCAGCCAAGCTCACTGTTAGGATCAAGACCTGCCTTTGCAAAAATCAGGAAGCACAGGAAAAAAAGTGGCAAGAAGTAAAGAAAAATAAACCCCAGTGTCCAGAAAATGAAACATAGCATTGAACTGCTGAAGTGGAGGTAGAGGCAGGAAACAGGAGTTACAGAGATGAGAAGCATCACTACTGACAGAAAAGAGGTAACATCAAAGATCATCTGTAGCCACTAGAACAGAGAAAAGTGTCCAGCGAAAGTATTCAGAATGTGGCATTCTGAAGGTACTGAGAGGCTAAGCCCTCTATACTTCAATAATCTCCAAAGTTAGCATTTGTTTGCACTTCACTAAAAGAGTTGTTATACTCATTCAACTCTCTTAAGACACATTAACATTTTCAGTGTCAAATATGAAAAATTGAAATATTAATCTAATTTTCTTACGAGGCTACTTTGGTTTAGGAGTAAAATGGAAGAGCTCTTTGGAATATAGATGCAATTTCCTTTCACATTCATGGAATGAAGAATGTTGCACGTGAAGTGACTTTTGCCACAGAGTTGAGATAGTGTTTAGATATCAAGAGTTTCTGCTTCCCCTCTCCAGTGTTAATAAATCACTGGTTGCAAAGTTACCTTAGAACATTCTGGCAGGGAATCTTGAGGGGTCACAGATTGCAAATCATGCCTGTTGTGGTGAGGTATAGTGATGTCTGACTGCTTATCTTTGAAAAATATTCCATGTAGAGAAACTATAGCTGGGTTACTTTATCATTATTATTACACTTTACGCTCTGAGGTACAGGTGCAGAATGTGCATGTTTGTTACATAGATATATATGTGCCACGATGTTTTGCTGCATCCATCCCCTGTCATCTACATTAGGTATTTCTCCTAATGCTATCCCTCCCCAATCCCCTCAACCCCTGCTATCCCTCCAGCAGTCCCCCACCCCCCGATAGGCCCCAGTGTGTGATGTTCCTCACCCTGTGTCCATGTGTTCTCATTGTTCAACACCCACTTATGAGTGAGAACGTGTGGTGTTTGGTTTTCTGTTCTTGTGTCCGTTTGTTGAGAATGATGGTTTCCAGCTTCATCCATGTCCCTGCAAAGGACAAGAATTCATCCTTTTTATGGCTGCATAGTATTCCATGGTGTATATGTGCCACATTTTCTTTATCCAGTCTATCATTAATGGGCATTTGGATTGGTTCCAGGTCTTTGCTATTATAAACAGTGATGCAGTGAACATATGTGTGCCTATGTCTTTATAATAGGATGATTTATAATCCTTTGGGTATATATGCAGTAATAGGATTGCTGGGTTACTTTTTAACTTCTGAGATGACCCAGTCTTCAGTAACTCAATGGATTTCATGAACATCATATGAGAAGCTTTTGCTTCTGGTTTAAACTTAAAAAATAAACAATTTATTATGAGATCTCTCCTGAAGATTTCAAACAGAAAATGGCTAATTACACCTTAGTAAGTCCTGTATTTAAACACATAAAAATTAAAATGATAGTTATGGCTGGTCTGGGGACCTTCTGTAGCACTTGCACCTACAATCATTCATTTCACTCCTATCTCCAAGAATGGTTTGAAATAAGAACTATGAAAATTAAATTTTTAAAAATATTAAAATAATGGATGAAGGCCAGAGAAGCCCTTAGATAATGTATGACAACATCTTCAAAACGTAACATCTTCAAAAGCAAAGTACTATGCAGAGTGAGTGCTACCCTGCTGGGGAAAAAATAAAAGCTAGTATGTATTGTTACTTACTTGTTCATGTATAAAAATCTTTGGAAGGATATAAAAATGTAATAACAGTGTTTATTTGTGGGTGAGGGGGATGTCATGGGAAGTGCTATGGAGTGGGAACTGGGAGGATAGGAGGATAGGGAAAGGGACTAGAAGGAGAAGAAGTTTTGCCAGCAAAACACACACACACACACACACATTCACACACACAATTTTTGTCTTGTACATGTCTTATTCAAAAAGTTTAAAGAGTAGCATGTGACATTAAAATGAATTATTCACTAATTAAAATGAAAGTAAAATAATGGTTAAGACCGAGTAATAAAACTGTATCGATTTGGGCATTGGGTTACTTGTATGTAATAAACATGGTGATATAAAGCTTTGTAACATTGAAAAAAATATAGTATTTGCCTAAAAAGTTCCATCAGGTTTTTAGGACCTAATTCTGATAATTTATGAAATGTAAAAAAATAAGCCAAATTAGAAATGTCAGCATGTTAGTGTAGATCAAATTTATTATTTCATTTTTGAGAGTGATTTTGAGAACTTTCTAAGAATTAGGGAGTCATTTGTTAGAGCTGTATAATTCCTCTATCATTTGAATGATTCATCAAGTTAGAGTAGTTTGAGACCATCCAGTGGATGCTGAGTTATATCGGTGCAGCTCCTTAAGAAAAGTTATGGTTTACCTGAGCCATAGTTTATCTAAATAGACTCAGCATCATAAATCCTCCCTGTAGCGAACTCTTTACTTAATACAATGTTTAAGAGAGAAGTGGAAGACAATAAAGCATCCCACAACCATCAAACTCTGACATGTTTCTCACTGTTTGGACTCTCATATTCCAGACACCTCACATTTCCAGCACATTTGTGCTACCTTACTTATTTACACAGTACTGCCTCCCTAGAGGCAAGTATTTCTCAATTTTTTCAATCATATAAGTCTTTCCTTCAGGTTCACAGAAAATTCTATGTAGTCTCCTATTTTCCTCTCTAAGTCCCAACAATCTGGGCTTTCTGAAGTGCTCTCAGCAAGGTCATTAAGCACTCTTAGATACTAATTTTTCCATCTATGGTGTATCATATATTATTTGCCAAGGCACCAAAACCACAAGGTGGTTGGTGAATAAGATACTAGCTTCATTCAAGAGATTGAGTTTAAATTTAGGGAGTATTCGTCATCATCAAAATAGGCAACTGGCCCTCAAAACTGGCCGATTATGTAGTAGAGAGGCAGCATATTAAATCCACGCTTATGAGGGAGAACTGTGCTTAATACTCAATGCTTAGCATAATGTCTAGGATAAAATTTGTGTTCTCTGCTCATGAATATTTGCCGGACAAAAGAATAAACATCATTAGTTTCTTCACAAAAACTCCATGAAAATACAAATTTACTGAGGACATTCCATCAAAAACTAAATTTAAGATGTCTTTTTCTTTTTCTGGAAAGCTAGTAATAACTTCTTCTGGCAAACTCATCACTGTGTGGACACCCAATTACACCAAGTACGGACTAATTATGCACATAGATTTAGAATGTTGTGATTAAAAAATCAGTTAGATGGGAATGCTTAGTGTATTGATGATAGTCTTAAATGTTCTTAGGTGAGATCCCTGATTGCAAACCAGTTTAACAATTATCTTCTCAGCAAGATTAAAACCTGTCAAGGTGAGGACTTCATCTTCTCTCTCTTTAATCTGCAATTCTACACAAATATGATTATTGATAAAGAAATATAAGAGAAAAAGAGAAATGGATGTTGGCATAAAGTGACTACTTGATTACCCAGGACTGAATGGACTTTCCGTAACACATTTTGATCAATCACAACAAGAGAGAATTTTACAGTAAGAATCTTTACCTTGCTAGTTCTCTAGGGATACTGTCTGTTCTTTGCTTTGAACTTGGAGATAAGTCAGTAGAATTAAAGAAACCAGGCTGGGCATGGTGGCTCATGCCTGTAATCCCAGCACTTTGAGAGGCTGAGGGGGGCGGATCACCTAAGGTCAGGACTTCGAGATCAGCCTGGCCAACATGGTTAAATCCTGTCTCTACTTAAAAAATACAAAAATTAGCCAGCTGTGGTGGCACTCATCTGTAATCCCAGCTACTCAGGAGGCTGAGACAGGAAAATCGCTTGAGCCCAGGAGTTGGAGGTTTCAGTGAACTAAGATCATGCCACTGCACTCCAGCCTGGGCACAGAGCAGGACTCTGTCTCAGAAAAAAAAAAAGAAAGAAAGAAAGAAAGAAAAGAAACCAAAGTATTTGGGCAATGCACTAACTAAACCACCTCATTCACTTTTCAAAATCAAACTCTTGGAGTCTAGCCCACTGGCACTTTCATTACTTGTTCCACGCCATTATTCACATACGGCCCTACAGTCAGTTTGGCCATGTATCATTACCAAGAATCATTCTACTGTAACAATCCCATTGACTATATTTAGTCTTCACTAGGCAAGAACTAGCCTAATTTGACTTTACTCTAATAATGTTCTATGACATAGTTATAGAAGTCTGAAGTTACAGTTATGGGCATAACTACTAATTAACAATGTTGCATCATAACCAAATTAAATTCAAGTAGCTATGTCTGATATAAAGAAAGGTCCCTTTTCACTTCAGTCTTCACTTAACAAAATTTGGACAGTGGTTGAAATTCGAACTCTTATTGCAAAACGTGGTTTTTAGAAAATATCTGGACCAAGTCTCTCATTTTCAGAAAAGAAACCAGAGGCTTGAGGAAGCTGAACTCACTCAGTAAATTTATGTCCCTATAGTAGAAGTTAGAGTAGAAGGTAGGTTTCCCAAATCTTTTAGTTCTATAAATATTGATTCTTTTGGTGCCATGTCATGCTTTCTAGCAACAAAGCTTAAAACAGATAAAGTGGCACAAATGTGATTATTTAAAGAAAACATTTGAGCTCATTATTTTAATTTGTTTTTATGTATTATTTTTAGTTACACTGAAAAATCAAAGGCAAGCATATTCAGTGACAATGAAACAGAACATTTTTGCTTTCATTACAATGCTTAGTGTTTCCTGATTTTAATATTACTGTTTCAAAAAGAGGGGTCGGCTGGACGCAGTGGCTCACGCCTGTAATCCCAGCACTTTGGGAGGCTGAGGTGGGTGGATCACGAGGTCAGGAGTTCAAGATCAGCCTGGCAAAGATTGTGAAACCCTGTCTCTATTCACTCTCACTTTCTTTCCTCTCTTTTTTTAAAAAAAAAAAAAAAAAACAACACAAAACAATTAGCTGGGCGTGGTGGCACAAGTCTGTAGTCCCAGCTACTCTAGAGACTGAGGCAGAAGAATCGCCTGAACCCAGGTGGTGGAGGTTGCATTGAGCCAAGATCGCGCCACTGCACTCCAGCCTGGGTTACAGAGTGAGACTCCAAATCAAAAAAAAAAAAAAAAAAAAAAAATTAACGTAAGTTTATGTTTAAATGTTGGTTACAAAAATATGTATAAAATTTCTGTTACAGCATTCATAGAAAAGGCTGGTGTCTAAGTGTTTCTAATCATGCAATTGTCTTTATCACCAATATTGGAACCATTGTTTCTTACCAATTTCATGGTTATTCTTATACAGCTTTCTGTATCTCTCAGAAGTGTACCTTAGAATCATTGTTTCACACGTGCTTAAGATATGCGAGCAAAATTCATTATGACAGAGATTCTTTTTGCACAGATGCATTAGGCAAGCAAGTCTCTTATGGCTTACAAGATGGTGAATGCAGTTGAAATTATGGTTCTCCATTTTACTTATAAACACTTACCCATTTTAACATGTTTTCTAAGCTTCGGTAGTCTGAACAGTTTATAGAAGTCATTGCAACAGAATCATTTCTTCTTAAATGGGGAAATATCCCAGATCCAAGTTAGCTCTTTCTCTTCTGCAGGTTATTCTTAAGGAATAAATATAAACGTGTTTCTTTAATGATGCACACAGGCAATTTCAAATAAAATGTAAGTTTTGAAGAGAAATTGAAAAGAAAGTAGATGCTATCATGGTTTAAATGGAGCTTAGTCTCTGAAAAAAAGTCACTATTATGATCAGTGTAAACTTGAATACATATTCAACTTTTGCTAAATAATACAACCCAAGGCATTACCAGCTAACGGGGAGTTGTTCTAGCAGTACTATATATACTATAACAGCTTTTGATCTCCACGCAAATATAGAAAAGAGTTCCTGTTCCTTGGCCTAATGTAAGCTTCAGGAAGTAAGGTCATTCACTGTTAAGAGTTTTCTGATGCATTTAAATGAAAAACCATATTGGGTAAAGTTAACTCTGGCAAACAATAGAAGTATAGCTTCCATTAGGAGAATATTCAGGGCAAAGTGTCAATAAAGAAAAATAATTAAGTAGAAAGCCATGCCTTATTGCAGCAAAAAGAAGGGAAGATAATTTTTACCTGCTATAAAAATATAAATAATTTAAATAATATATAGCAGGTATAGCACAATGGTTCCCAACTATAAGCTTGGCCTACTAGTTATTTTAGCCTGAATTATCATAGCTAGTCCTTATTCATAAGAACATTCCGAGGATTATTATTTTACTCTTTTATGAGATTAAAAACCTAAATCATAAAGAGTGCAATTTATTTTTTTATTTTTATTTTTTGATGATCTATTTTATTTTATTTTTTATTTTTTTTTATTGCATTTTAGGTTTTGAGGTACATGTGAAGAACATGCAAGACTGTTGCATAGGTACACACGTGGCAGTGTGATTTGCTGCCTTCCTCCCCATTACCTATATCTGGCATTTCTCCCCATGCTATTTCTCCCCAACTCCCCACCCCGCACTGTCCCTCCCCTATTTCCCCCCAACAGACCCCAGTGTGTAGTGCTCCCTTCCCTGTGTCCATGTGTTCTCTAGTTTTGAGAGTTACATTACAAAGAAACTATGACAGAACTATGGCCATGCAAGGAAGAGACAGGCAGGTAAATACCCCAGCTTCTCTGTGCTCAAAATCTTTTATTTCTTTCCCTGTCTCGCATAGGCCAATCTCAACTGGCAGCAAGAATCTCACT